>KB302654.1:153045-176837 GCA_000328365.1 Capitella teleta
GTGCAATAAAGTGTAGTGAACTAGTAGCCTAATGTACTATCGCCATGCAATCACACCAGTTATAGAAATCACTAAGTATAGCAATCATCAACACAACATGCATGCTTTAATGAGTACTGTTTATTGATAAGTGTGGTTTCACTGAGTGCCCCCTTTATTCCCGCTTCCTCCCAGCCATGGATTAACACATTTGGTTTGTCTCTCAGTGTCTCCCATGCGCGAACAACCCATTGTCCGTGGAGGGGCTTGAGGGTGCTGAGTCACAGACCGGGTTGGGTGCTTATACCAGTACCGTTGACAAGCGCTGCTGCGATGCGACCAGCGCTTCTCCTCGATTTTGTCAATGTCAATGTAAATGACCCTATGAACTAGTATACTAGTACGCTTGACCGCGAATAATTATGACCCTACGCTTGACCGCAAATATTGCATGCCGCAAATAAGTGCCTGAGGCATGAAACCGCGAAAATTTCAGTCCGCGAATGATTCCTGTTCTACAGTACTTATAAGGCTTATTCATATTCAGTTACTGACTTGACTTTTTGAGGTCTATTGTGGAGTAAGCCTTGGCTTATATTGACCCTTGTTACAGTGAGATGAGGTTAATGTTTAAATGCTTGGTTGGTTATATCACAGGGAGTCTTACCAGTGGGCGATGGATACATGGAATGCCTTTTAGACAGTATATAATAATATCAAGGGAAGTCACTGATTTCTCAGAAGAACAATGACAAAGCCTCGGAAGCTACATTCCCCTCACGGGAGAGAGCTGAGGCTTTGGATCTGGCAAGATTATGAATAAATGAACCTATACACACCAAAAACTCCACCCGGCAGTGACTAATTAGTCATTAATTGCACACAAATGCTTCCATTTCCAAAACGACTAGCAATGGGTACGATGGCTGCAGCATTCGACCTTCACCTTAACAAGCCGCTCAGTGATTGCTCAATAATAGTCCAGCTGAGAAATGCAATTGAAATTAATCAAAGCATTCACTCGATAGAGATCAGTCCAGCAGTATGATGCATATAACAGTATTCAGATAATTTTATAGTTCGTAATACTTGTTTGATCTCATTTCTGTCGGTGATTTCGTTCTCAGAATTATCAGAAAAGACCAGCAGTTTGATGCATATAACAGTATTCAGATAATTTTATAGTTCGTAATACTTGTTATAAATTCTAAAGTTATTAGATAGATAACACAACATGTTATGACGTATATAAAACGATTCTAAACATATACACCAGAGGGCGCTGTATGTGTTGTTTGCTAATTCCCGTCAAGTCAACTAACTTAAATGCAATGTGTTTTTTAACTCTAACTCCTTTTTCTAGCCTATTTCATGCTCAATTTGACTCTCAGAATAGTTTTTATTGTTCGAGAGACAATTACAGACAGGATGTTTCACTCTAAAGCCAATCTGTTAAATTAAGAATGTATCCTGAGCTCTACACTTTTGCAGCTCCAGAATAATGAAAATTGACTGACACATTCCCTAGAAATCTGAAGTTTCAACATAATTATTCTGCCATTGTTCCATAGTCATGCAATAGGCTTAGAGGATCAATATTAATTAATCAGCCCTCAGGCTTCACAATCATATTTCATAATATCACAAACTTGGCCGAAACTGGCGAAACATGAGAATATATGAAGAGAAATAAACACATTGCACACCTGCCTGATTGCTTGCAGATTTTCAAGAAACTTAACTTCAGAATGTATTCTCTGAATTAGTTGTATTCTGTATGAGACGATAGCTTATATGCTCATCATGTTAATTGATATTTTTTAAATGTCAGAGCCACTCAGATGTCATTGATGGCTGAGATCCCTGGGTAGGGGTCAAGTAACAACATATAGCATCTCTTTCATTAGAGGAATTGTTTCATTCTGCAGATGGTTGAGATTGGTTCATTTAAGCAATAACCAGCAACACTGTTTATCTGTACTTGGTACATTGCAAGTTTTTCTTTGTCATTTAAAATGTGATCATGCATTACAATTGCATTGAAGTTAGTTTTAATACAATTTTCAATGATATCAGCTTTCTACATGATTTCATAACTTAGCTGTTCCAAGCGATTTACTTTGCTAACTTCTTTTATTCTTTTACACACACGGCGATTTTCTTTCATGGTTACACCCAGAAGTACTGCAAAGATTTCGTATGCATTGATTTGATTTGAAAGGCAGTGCGAGGCCTCAAACGGTTTGATTTTTCCTTAATATTTATGTATTTTAAAGGTAAAAGGGTAAAAGGGTAAAGGTAAAAAGGTAAAAGTTCAATGATAATTCAGCTGCAATATTTCTGTGGGTCTTTAAATTGAAAATTCTCAAATTATTTACTTCATCATTCTCATTTTTGTACTCGTGGGTACTAGTACTGAATCTTCTTTCAGGTCCTCTTCTGATCTCGAGGCTTAATGGCCTCTTACGATGAGCTCCTCAATCTGCTCATGATTGATAATTATTTCATTTTAAATATTCAATTGGTCTGGAAACTTCTTTATTTGTTCATTATTTTTTGTTTGTGCCCTTTGACCTTGTGAAATAATGTACTCTACGCTCATGTGAGAGAAATTATCTTTTCTAAATTAAAAAAAAAAACTGCCCAAGTTGGTTCATATTACAGAGCTCTGTATTAAAAATTACGTTATGTGGATATTAAACATGCAGGAGCAAAGACCATTTGCCATGTCAGAGAAGTGATTAAGCGGCTTGCCTCTGAAGAGGATATGATACTAAGTGCTTTCTGTGTGTCTTGTGCCCGTGTAGGCCTGCTCATTGCTGTGAACCATGTCTGGTTTCATGGGCAAAATATTCCCAAAGAAGAAGAAGAGCACGTCACAATTGGAAGATGACAACGGAGGAATGGTCATCTCTGGCCCCACGGACGTCAAGCACGAATGGCACGTGGGGGTCGACCATGAAGGTCACATCACTGGCATGCCCCCTGCCTGGTCCAACTGGCTTCAGACCTCTAACATCAGGTATTTTAATCTCCTCTTCTCTTACTTTCTAGATAATGTCGTAGCGCACAATGTCGGGCCTGTTGAGTAAGTTACGTCGGGGCAGCCGTGGTCGTTTTGATATCGTACACGAGGATAATGAGATTAAGGAAATTTCCCCACCCTCGGCTTTCAAGCATGAGATCCATGTCGATTTCGATGAGGAGTCCGGGGGCTTCGTTGGCCTGCCCCCCGCCTGGGGTCATTGGTTGCAAGCCTCGAATATCAGGTCAGTGGAATGATCAGTTTGGATTCACGGCAGCGAACTTGGCTTCTTTCTTAATGTCTTTGATGCTTTTTCTGTTAGTTGTGTGATAAAAATGTTTGTTTGAATGTGGAATTGCAACTGATTCATAAGGGAGCAGCACTTTTTTTGGATTTTTATTATTTCCCCAATCACTATTAACACGTCAAATCTTGATTTACTTCTCATTCATTAGCCATAACTGTGATAATTTTACCAGTCTTATGTAGTGTGTGATAAATATGTATAGCCACTAATACTAATTGTGTATTGGTTTTGGTGTTTTAATAGCTGTGAAATTTTTGAATTAATGAATGATAATTATTAATCGTTCGTTGTACATATGTTGTTGTGATTTAATATTGTCAGAAGCCTGCATTCACAATTTGATCATTTTTGACTCCCAACCTTTTTCTCTTTAACGTTCATGTTCCACCCTCACTTGGCTGGTCTGTTTGCAACTTGGCTTCTGTACAAGTTCCATCACAAAGTTGTTCAATTGGAAGTCTGACGCTCAAGTATAAAGGAGTTTTCTCATAATTATGTATGGATAAAAGACATGAGAGAAGGGATCCTAATTAATTATTTGAATCGACTGGATAGACTGTGGTAAACATCATAAATTTATTATAGATTAATTGAATTAATTATTTCACTGATTTGTCTACATTTTGTTTTCCCGTTGAGCCATAACCCTGAGCACTGCCTGCTGCTTGAATTAGACTGGAATTTTACACCATTATTTATTATTATTAATTAATCTCTGCATTTTTATTTTTTAAGTTAAGTAAATAATGTGTCCTTTATCTAATTGTGTTGTTAATGATAACTGTCCTTCAGACAGTTTCTTGATTGATTGATTGACTCATTAATTTGATTTATCAAGTTTTAGTTATATAATTCTTGTATTTTCCCAATGATAAGTGAAAATTGATGTCATTCAATTTCTTCAAGGTTGCATGTTAAATTGTTAATTAATTATCTGTGTCTTTGAAGTTTGATGTCGTAGGACCTTCATCACTTGTAATTTATTGCTGTGCAGTTTCATGGAAGCTGAATTTGAATTCAATTACCTCGGGCGGTTTATCCCTTACGCTCAGTGCAACTTTAGACTCATTTCGTTGTGCCGGGTCACATATTATATTCTCTCGCATTATAATTAATTAATTATTGCTTTGAGGAGATGCAGCGGCAGAGTTGTTACAGTACTCTCCTGGAGAGGGCGTTGACCCCTGGAGGTTGTTTCAAGATACCATTCTTTGAATAAACTGTGCATTATATTATTTTTGTCAATGAACGTGTTGCATAATCCTAATGTACTGTGGTTCGGATGAAAGAGACGTTTTCTCAGATGGTGAGTATAGAGTTTACTGCATTCAAGTGCAATGGATGAAAGGGTCAAATTATCATCTCTTTCAGAATTCTCATCCATTGAATTTGCTTGCAGTTCTTTTCATTTTGCTGTTGTACGCTATTCTGCTTTGCTTTCTTGAAGAAAAGTGTTGCTGCCTTAATTCTAAACTGATCAATCCACAAGCTGATTTTATATATAACGAATATCACATCGGAATATCATAAATTATGATGTATGCTTTTTTTTATATAATGAAATTTCATTTATTTCTCTTAAGTACCAAGGAGCAGGAATCCAATCCATACGCTGTTATTGACGCTTTGAAAACCTACGAAAACTCCGTCAAACACAAACATGACAACAAGTTCCTCGGGCAAGATTCCATCGAAGATCTCACATCGGTCGGCGGCTCGGATTCTGATCAATCAAGAGGACCCAGCATGATAGAGGACACTCCTCCCGTCACCCCAGGGGCTGGGGCCATGGGAATCCAGCCCCCAAACGCAAAGAGGATCACTCCCCCGCCTCCACCCAAGCATGATCAGCCCCCACCCCCTCCCGTTGTGCACAAACCAGCCCCAATCGCCCAACCGGTTAGCTCTTCGTTGGCTTCAAAGAGAGCGCTTCTTAATTTGTTTGTTTTCCAGGAAAATGGACAGCTGGAGGACGTGGCGAAGAAAGTTTCCAAAGTGGCGATAGCAGCAGACGCTAAAAAGGATGACGGATCAGCCGCCCCCCAACCCCCGAAGAAGACTGGGCAGAAGAAGAAGGAAGGCAGGCCGACCATGCGCAAGAAATCCATGAAGAAAAAGAAGATGACTGAGGAGGAGATCCTCGCAGCGCTCAGTGAGTGACCTCGATTTGACCTTTGCTTTTCCACTTTTTTGTGAGCAAAGTGATGGTTCTATGAAATATAGAATTAATCGTTTTTATAGTAATATTATGTAAGCATTAGTCAATAACTTAGAATGTTAATACAATGCCTGGTTCCTAAATACTATATACTAAGAAATCTTTCATTTAACTAATCTTACTTTCATCTTGAAAATGATTAGTTTGCTGGGAAGATTAGCTTAGTCAAATCTATAATGATGTAATAATATCATTATATTATTTATATATAATTAATTTAAAGTCTTTTGATTTCAAAGCAAAATTAATAGTGCCCAACATTCACTGTAAAGCTAGAAACAAATGAGTACTGAAGTGCCCACGGATTATTGAAGAATAATCAAAAAAAATTTGAAGCTGTTGATTTTAAAATGTATGATAAAAAAATTTGAAGCTGTTGAGTTTAAAATGTATGATAAAAAAATTTGAAGCTGTTGAGTTTAAAATGTATGATAAAAATCACATGACAAAACTTTATATATTTTCTGAAAAATGCATATTATTGAGAAATTATATCAAGTTGAGAAAACTTCAACAGATTTTAAGTTTTTAAGCATATCTATTGTCGTTATTAAAATCAAAGCAGAAATAGCCTGAGAATAACATCAAAAGATTTATTGACATAGTTATCGGCATAGTTATTGCTGTTTTTATGTCTTGATTGCATCAACAATAATCGAAACGACAGTCTCCTCACTCTTCGATTGGTCTCAGTCCTGAGTTCTTGCTATTAATTAACTCTCAGACTTGAGTCATAAGCATGAGCTTAAGAGTCTTAGTGAATGACGCCCCAGGTATATTACTGCACACGTGATTAGTAATAATTGCAGGTTAATAAGTTATTAATAATAATCGCTGCTGACCTTATATAACTGACACAATCATCATAGAGCAGAGATTAAATTTCCTCATCTTGTGATTGACGGCTTATTTTAAATGCTTTTCACAGGGCGCCAAGTTAGTGCTAATGATCCGATGGAAAGATACACAGCAAAGAAGAAAGTCGGCTCAGGGTGAGTGCTCTTGAACTGTGGCCTCCACCGTGACCTTGACACCTTGTTTCAGTGCGTCTGGAACGGTGTGTGAGGCTGTTGATAAACAGACTGGAGCCCATGTTGCCATCAAGAAGATGGACCTGAACAACCAGCCCAAGAAGGAGCTGATCATCACTGAAATCGAGGTGATGAAGGAGTACCGCCATCCCAATATCGTCAACTACATCGAGAGTTACCTGACCAACAATAATGAGGAGCTCTGGGTCATTATGGAATACCTGGAGGGAGGAGCTCTGACCGATGTTGTCACGGAAACGGTCCTGCAGGAGGCACAGATTGCCGGCATCTGCCGCTGTTGCCTTGAGGCGTTGCAGTTTTTGCACGATCAGGAGATCATTCACCGTGATATCAAGAGTGATAACGTTCTGCTTGGAATGAACGGTCAAGTTAAATTGACAGATTTCGGCTTCTGTGCTCAGATCACCCCTGACCGCGATCGCAGGAACACCATGGTCGGAACTCCTTATTGGATGGCACCTGAAGTCGTCACCAGGTGAGCATTTTTAGCAGAATTTTAAAAATTTAAATCATGATAATTTGCATGAGAATAATCTGGGTTTTTTTTTTTAAAGGAAAGCGTACGGTTACAAAGTGGACATTTGGAGCTTGGGCATCATGGTAATTGAGATGATCGAGGGTGAGCCTCCCTACCTCAACGAGACGCCTCTTCGCGCTCTTTATCTGATTGCCACAAACGGCAAACCCACGGTCAAGCCGGCGACCAAGAGCAAACTCTCCAAAGAACTCGTTGATTTCCTTGACCGATCTCTGGAGGTGGAGGTGGAGAAGCGGGCCAACGCCAAGGAGCTGCTCAGCCATCCATTCATCAAAAAAGCTGCCACCAATTTGAGCAGTTTACGACAGAACATCATCGCTGCTAAGGAGAACCTCAAGTAAACATTCTATCCAGCCCCATCGGGTAATGGAAATCAATAATTTTTATCGTTTACGTACGTTTATATGTATTTTGACATTGGTTTTTTTTTTTTTTTTTCAAACAGTGATTCTGGGTTTTAATGTTGTGTATATAGATATCTCATTATTTTCTGAAGAGATTTACAGTTTTTTAGCCTTTTATTTCCTTTTTTAAGTTTTGTAATTTTATGAGCATATCGCTGGACGCCTTGTGCCTTATTTGTACAGCTATAATTAAAAGCAAAACTATGCAAATATTTTATGCAGTCACCAATCATTCTGACCAACAATTGCATGCATTCCACAGTGTGGCCTTTTTTAATCATTCCATATCTGCTCAAAATGACTGCAAGCATTTCTCCTATTTCTACACTCATGCAATTTCCCATGAATGTCGTGTACTTTGGTTAATAAAATGAGCCTGAGTTCACTCTGTGGTTTTTTTTGTACAGAAAAAAAATAAATAAAAAATAATCAGGATGGTGAGTAAATGATCAATATTGGTGTATTTTGGTTATTTTTATCAGTTTGCAATTCATGGGCAATTAAATTCTGTGTTACGTGGAGCTAGACTAATATCAATGAGGATTTTTATTCAATTTTCAGTTCTACAAAAGCAAAAGTCAATCGGTAATAATGTTCATAATGAATCAAGTGTTGTGAAAGCCTCAAAAGGTCAATTTTCTGCAATCGATCAAAAATTCGAAAGCTTGGAAAAGTGTGATAATGCAGTACTGTTGGCGCCACCTATGAAGGCGGTTCTTTGAGAAGAACGTCTGCTGCTGTGGGATCTGAAACCTCGACCGCGATTAGACCATAAAATAACACGTAGGGCCTCGTACATGTATGAGAACATTTTCAATTGTGTTACTTTGTCTGAAATTGAAATGCACGCAAGCGCGCGTCAGAATAATTGAACTCTTCTTTGTTCGTGTGATCAATACAGAATGATCTCGATACGTCGAATTTCAAGAGAACGTCGAAATCACTTCGAGCTATAGACCCTTCGAGATATAGTAACACAAACGCAGGCCTAGATGCAGAGACGTTATGATGACCCAACACTATGCTAACCTCATCTAGACTGGAATAAATAGGTCAGCTCTTCCCTGTCGCAAACTCTGTGAGACCAACTGCTATACATTTATGCACAAAGCTGACAACTCACAGTGGATGACAATACCAGTGAGTTTCATGGCAGAATATCGAAGATTATTTGCTTTGGAATCATAGATAGCATGCACGCAGTAGAGTTCGTTATGTATCCACCCTTCTTTGAAGTTTGGTCTATTACACTATTCCGTCCTACGCAAGAACTCAAGTTTAACTTCATAACATAATAGCCTTGAAGCAGACAATTGTAAGTTTTCATCAGTGTCATAAATTTTTATAGAAGGTTCTCCGGCATTCATTACATTCAAAGAATTTCTGATACGTGTAAGTAAAATCAATTTTCAAAAATTTGCATAGACATTTTTCAAGCGTATTGGACAGAGATGAGATTACATTACCAGTACCACGTTCAAACCCGGAGATCTTCGCAATTTCGTTTCCCATGGTACAAATTAAGACAAAGAATATTCTCGTCAGGGTAGGTGACCCGGATGCAGTTCTGACAATTACAAGTTATTCTCAATTTTAGCAACTGCACGGTGTATCTCATTGAACATGGCTCCATCATAAATCATTATCAAATATTACCATACGCGGAGGTAACATCGTGCCTCTCTCTTCATTTGCCTCCCTGATATTGAGGTGTATGTGAAAATAATAGAATAAAACAATTGAATAATAATTATGGAAACTCAAAACACAACATTCCTTGTTTCGCTCTTTCTCTGTCACAAAATCTGTCACATTTCTGTCACTTTGTAAAGATGAGAGCAATTACAAGTGTATACGTGTATAAATAACAAAATTAAATTTTACAAAATCACCCAATTCTTTTTATTAGTTCTGAAAATGACACAAACTCAGACCTTTGATTGGAAAATGCAGGACGGAATATGATGAGTGTCTTGAGCAATACTATGGGTCATGGTTCTTCATGTCAATTCGTAATATTTACAGGTCTTTGGATCATAGTAGCAGTTCAACACAGGGTCATAGAGCAGGTCAAGTTCCTCCTCTCCATCCGTATCGGTCACTTCGCTTGTTCGGTTTGGTTTGTTGATCTCAACCGGAATGTCTCTCAGCACTTGTGCCGTGGATTGCTGTGTGCTCGGGAGGACTATTGGCGGACTGAAAACGTTGCCCCAATCTCTGAAAGAATCAAAGAGCAAGTGATTCTTTAAATCTTTTCATGGCACTTCAAGTCTTCAGGTAGTCCCGATGTGTGGAATTAGGTCAATAAGCATATTATGTGTGGAATTAGGTCCATTGGAATTAGGTCCAATGGGAACAATGCATAATTGTATCTCGTAGCCACAATGATATAACTGACCTTGGGTTTGACTGACTGAGGAAGGTGTTGCTAAGCACAATCATTTCCTCCTGGTAATTATGTGGCTTCTGCTTCACACTACTCTGTATACGGAATAAAAAGGACAAATAATTCCCAAAACACCCTCTGCTAACAAAAAGTAGCTCACGGGCGATTTCAGAGTGCTCATAGACGTGTCGTCACTGGAGTCTTGATCATCATAGTGCAGTTTTGATCTTGATAATGCTTTGGTCGGCACTTCTGCTCTTGGGGTGACATTGCTTTCTTCCTCATCTGAGTTCATCTCCATCGCTTCTCGTTTTAAGCTTTGAAGCATGTGAGCTTCAAAGCTGTCTGATAAGTCGGCCATCTGGTACTTGCTTACATTGTAAGCCTTTTGACCCTGCATATAATGATACAAATAAATAGATCTATATGTATATAATAAACTATAAAATAATAAAACAAGCTAAGTTCCAATCAAGATTGAGTCAAAATACTAAAATTCAAAACTGTTAAAAAAATTGTTTACATTTTTTTCAAAAAAGCTCTCACCCCTGATTTTCGTAGCACATCTTTCGGTATTTCCCTCAAAGATTTACGACTAATACTCATCCGTGTTTGACTACTGCCAGGGCTCTTAGCGGGATCAGCAATCGGCTGCACACTGAGCAAACCGCTCGGTTTACTCTTGGAAGATAAATACTGTTTGTGAAACACTTTGCTGCGAATACTTTCATCCTCGCTACTGTTGGCTTCAACGAAATCCGTCTCGGGTTTCGCTCCGTCTTTACGTGTTGGGACTTCGCTGGACTTTTTCCGCATTCGGGTTCGATGACCTTTCGTGTAACTCTTCTTCACTCGGTTGTTGCCGGAACGGGGAGCTGATTTGGGCGGAGAGCAAAACGTGTATACGCCATTTTCATCCTCAGAATTTTCCTCTGTGTTCTCGTCATCCCTGCAAGTCATCATTAGGATAAAGATAATAAGTACATCTCAATATATACACAGTATACAGCCAACTGCTATTCATACAGTATTAGGAACTCTCTTTTAGGAACTTTGAAAATCTGGTACATTCAAATATCCAAATGAATGGATTATTAGCATTTTACTGTAGGTTATTGAAAATATTAAGTAATAAAAATATAATAATGATAACAAAATGAGTAAAACCAGAATAACTAACCCGTCGGTTGTTGTTTCTATATCTCTTGATTTCAAAGCGCTGATGACATCTGATATGGAGTCGTCTGCTTCATGTGCACATGATGCACATGATGCGTAATGAGAACTGTGGTCTGTTTTGGAAGGAAAATGAAAAAGTAAGAAGGAGAGATTGAGTGCCATTTGGTTGCCATGGCGATGCCATTGTGCTAATGATGCAGGAACTCCCTACACACAAATCCACTCTGCGCTCTTGTCTTTCTTTTCTGGATCTAGATTCGCCATATTCACCTGATTCGGATTCTGAGTTCTGCAATTTCTTCCGTAACTTCACTTTTGCCTCTGCGGTTGCTATGGCTGACTGCTGGTTGCTATGGTGACGCATGGAGCCAGCGCTGGAGCAGTTGCTAGAGAGGCCGCTGTGGCCATCCTCCCTCTGAGGAAGTGTCCGCTCTTTCCCCGCACTTTTCACACGCGGTTTGCGTCGAGATCCCGACGAAGGTTGTGAAGGAGGATGAGGTCGAACGAAGGGAATGGCATCTTTGTTGTCAGCACCATCAGTCCAAGTGTGGCTGGAACGCAGTGAGTCTGAGGATGAACAGCAAAATGCTCAGTTTAGCCAAGTCCACATTGGGGCTCACCCTTGTCAATGGAAACTTCGGGATCATAGTCGTTGGTTCCAGGGTCCGAGTTCTTCCTCTCTCGGTGATTGTATTCATCCTGATTTGACGATACACTCGTGGTTTTGTTGTTCGATTCTTGCAGAAGGGAATATTAAAAGCGAGTTATTTCAAGGAATTTCAGAGACACTAACCTTCTGACTCAGATCTTGATCTCAGAGAAGTCTTTGAATGGCGGCTGGTACCGCTTCCCTGAGAACATAAATCATAGTTAAAATCATGCTTATTAATTATAACCGCTGATTCCTTATTACAGATTAATTTGGTTATAATTTATAAAATGGCTTCAATAATTGTCGCTCATCTCCAATTCCAAGCAGTTCTCAGTTTACTTAAAAATTGAAGAATGCCTCAAAGAATGAGGAACTGTTTACAAGTGGAGGCTGAAAATAGCATGTGGTGAACCCTCATGATTATTACAACAATTACAGTGTAATTTCATCATGGCCATCAATCAAGGCTAAATTGGCAGATCAACGTTTCAGTCTCTTGTGACAAAAACTGTCGAATATAACTTCAGATGGTTCTCAGAAGTGGATAAACTCTTCCTCCAATATCAAGCACCCGTGAAACTACTAGTATCGGGCCATTTTCTAGTACCTCTTGCGCCACTTTTCTGATCAACACACAGCTTGTCGAACCTGTCAGTGCCATTGCACCTGATATTCAAATGTGCAAGTGGCCAGAGAGGCAGAGGGAGCTCTTAGTGGAATATCCTTTTTATCCTGAACCCTCCAAGTACATGATATTTACGATCACTAGTTACAAAGAGAGAACAGACCTCCCTGGATGAGGAGCTCTTCTTCTGGTGACTGCTTCCAGCGACTTTTGTTCCAAAAGCGATGTGGTAGGCGTCCTGGTGAGTCTTGTGTCCTCCGCTCGAACTGAGATCTGCTAACAGAAATTCATGTCATGTCAAAGTCATCATCGCATTCTTCGGTGCACCATTTGTGTTGTACATTGAGAGTGATTGGACAGCTTGTTGAGGAGATTTCTTCTAATTAAATTAACACTAATTGAGTATAAGTTGCTTGTGAATCCATAGAAATTCATCAACAAATTTTCTGTCTATCAGAATAAAAGCTGCTATTGGAATGAATTGTTGCTTAACTACATGCAGTTCTCAAAAAAGCTTTAGAAAGTAAAAGAATGCTGTCGTAGAGCGACATATGTACTGACAGATGTACGATAATATTGAGGCTTCGGGTTGTAACCATATGTCAAACTTCCATAACTCGAAAGGCTTTATAACTCAAACTATTTTCCGTCCCCGTGGGTAACTTTCAATAAGTCGAAGTCAACTCAAATATTCAAAATTTTCATGCATAAGTGAATGTTAGAGAAGCTTTGCCAGTGATTGGATTCTCGGAGTAGCTCCTGAATCCTATTCATGCTTGCAATAGGTGTGAAAACAAAGATGCGCAGCCCCATTCAATGCGTTCCTTTGTGGTTGGCATTGTTAGATATAATTTTACAGAAATCCACAAAGCGTTTGTGATCTTTTTGATCTTTGAAAACACTGACTAATTAAAAAAATTCAGACAATTCTCATAAGATTAAATACTTACCCAGATCATTACATGAGACTGATTGGTGGACCGCACTGGCATCTTGTGGTTTATTGCGACCCTCGCATAATCTCACTTTGGTCACATCAAATACCTGGAATAAAAAAATAAAACCAAAATTATTCATCTCAAGTATCACAAACTTGAGTTTGTTGTAAAACATCTGGTGCTAGCTGGCACTGTCGAGGAATAGCATCAGTTTTAACGTCGTTAGTTCCACAGACGCCGTACAATTCTGTGAAAAGAATCAAATTGCAATGACCAACATATAAATTATGCTAATTACCGTCATCATCTGTTGTGTCTACGGCTTGATTCTTCATCGTGAAAATACGTCGTAATCGGCAATTCCCAGAAATACAGATTGACTCGACCGATTTATACGTTTGACCTTTCCACGTGTCAGTCACGAATGACCCCAGATCCAGACAAAGATTCAACCACTGAGGAAACAAGCGTTAACAGTGTAACATTAACGTGAAGGAACCGTACGATGGATTTCCTCAGAGCGGTGAGAGGAATTTTAGCGTGCAGAGGGTTCGCTTGCGTTTCTTTGTAGGTGGTCGAGAGAACCAAACGCCTTTTGCTCCCGGAAGAATCCACTACTCTGATGAGAGAAAGGAAGCAATGTTGCGGTTTTTATCACAAAGATTCCAGTGTTGTGTTACCCAAGGTCAATAGCAAAATCCTGGCCTTTTGGAATGTTCACTTGCATGATGAGGTACTTCTGTAAAAGGCACACTGCAAAAAGAAAAAAAAATCTTCAAAATTCACTAATAACGCCATCGAAATTTAGATCTCAGTAGAATACTCAGAGCAAATAACTCATATTGCCTAATCTCCAATCATTACAAACTCTGTATCACCAAAGAAAAACATGGGAAAGCAGAGCAAGGTCATCCAGAAAATTCCATCAGCAGAGTGAGAATTTCAAAAACGCTACTTGATTTGACACAAAGTGACCAACATTTCTTTAGTGCAGAAAGGTCAAGCATAAGTCTTACAAACTTACAAAATTGCTTTCCATCCTTCGGAAGTTGCATTTTGGTTGTGGCCGCGGATCCCTCGAGCGTAAAAACAAAGCTCTTCACTTCTTTGTCAAACGACTGAAATAAGAAAATGACAATTATTACAAAATTATGAAATTACTCGGATATAAATCTACCTTCTTGATACCGGGAGAAGAGAGTTTCCAGTGAGCGACAGGATCTTTGCCCTGTGCGCTGAAGATCTCAAAGTACGGACCTCCCTGGTAGGATAGGAAATTACGTTGCAAAGTGAGGTGGAAGACTATAGATAATAGACCTACCTGGTACTCATTCTTAAACATGTTGATGTAATATCTGGAAGAAATATATGAAAAATTGTAATATTTATTTGCATGGTACTAAAGCAACTGAATAATGAGAATTTACAAAGCTCTTGTTTATTTGGCTATCACTTTCTATCCAGCATTCGTTACCGTAGGACAATTGAATTTAGAAACACATACTCCAAGAATGTATTGACAATGTATTGATATTGATGTGGAAATATATTGCAGGCGTGAAGAACCCAAAAAAATTAGTCCCCACTTCTGATCGAGATGCTGCGTACGACAAGAATTAGCAAGGCTACGTGAACTCATGAAGAAGTGGGAAGAAGAGTATCCGTGTTGAGCAAGACTCATTGGAGCACCACATGTGTAAGTTAATTTTTGACCCTGATTCCCTGCAGCATCAGAGGCCTACATCTACCGCAAACAGAAAGCGCTCTTCTGGCAGTTATGATAGCTATGAATATTCATGAGGGACAATGATTGGCTGGCGTATCATGACGTCAGAGTACTACTGAATTGAATAGAACCAGTCCTAGCCCTGAGCTCGCCTTTTTGTCAGTCCTGTCAATTTGCCGTAACTCTAAGGCATCCAGAACGGGGTCAATCCAATGTAGACCTGTTTTTTTTTCTTCTGCTCCATGATGCATTTGTTGCGTGGTTGATACAATGTATCCAATTCGGCGGTTTGTGACCCTTGGATGAACTCCACGCTCCAGAAGGCTTCTGGATACTACCCTTCAGGAAGCTGTCGGCCTTCCCAGAGTGCAAATTATCCAAAAGTCTGATTGCTTCTGAGTAAAGCACTCGTCGGAGTATCGTTCCAGTTAATTTCATCGCCTATCGAAGTCATCTTGTCATGGGAGTACTCGTAATAATTATAATGTTTACCGGGATTCACGGATTTGCTGCGAGAAAAAATCAATTTTGAATTGCCAATGGTTTGAAAAAGAAGATTGACACTTGAGCACTGTTTAGAATATTCTTGTTGCTTGTAGGCCCAAACCAGGTTTAACTAATTATTAAGCCAATTATAGGTCACGGCGTTTCATTTGCACCTATAGCACCCATTGCGGAGCAGTTCCTACACTCCACACTACGCTACGGCCTGAGGAGCTAGATTCGATATCATGATGATGATGAGCTGAGCTATTTGTCTATACTCCATTAGTATTATTAAGTTACGAACACGTTTACGTGATGACGCAAATAAATAATAAGGGAATACTGAATCGTGAATTATATCTACGTGTATCGATTGTTTTCGTGAAATGACAGTTGCAGAAAATATGCGGGAGAACTTAACAAACGCACAACAAATAGAAAGACTTGAAGTTTGTTGATGGAATTAGACCGCCATGTTGGAGAAATTCTGCTCAGTCGCAAGATTCCGATGCGTTATGATTGCTGCGTTTTGGTGCGTTATGAACACCAGATAAGACATTATGTCTTGATTAAGACCATGCCGATTTCACCAAGGTACTAGTACTACTAGTACACTGAGCGTCAAAAGAGAGTACGTCCTTTTTAGATACCGATAACCCCAAGAGTAGCGGAGCAGTTCCACACACCAGTGTATACGCTTCGCGAAGGCTTGGGGAGCTATCATATGATGTGCTCACCCGATGAAATGGATTTTTGAGTGCTCCTCTTGCCATAGGCCTATGTTTAACAATGAGAATTTGAGAAAGAGAGTACGTCTTAAGTGATCCAAATGAGAGCTTCTCATTGTTCTATAATTTATTATGTTAATTAAGTGGCCAAAGATTTAAGCGGGATTGTCAGATCCTGGTTTCTATGACATGAAAACTTACAATTGTGTGCCTCCTAGGACAATATGCCTTGGATTTTTTCTAGAAACTAAACTTGAATCTTGAGTTGAACAAAATAGTCTTGCAAACGCTGCAACTAGCTGACTATGGAATGGATACACAACGATCCTTACGGATTCCCACAAGCCAAATTGTGCAGCATTTTAAAATCATTTTTAACGAATCTTTGGTCGAACTCCACTGCATTCATGATATCCATGATTCAAAAGCAATCCACCTTTGAGATCATGGCATGAGACCCACTGTTATTGTCAGCAAAAGAATTTAAGAGTCAAATTCTTTATGTCAACCCAGGTAAGCGACAGGGAAGAGCTGATTTAATTTCCGTCTTGATGAGGTTAGCACTGTTTCGTTGTGGTAATGGCATAGTTCTGTAATTGAGAGTCTTCAGACTTAATTGAGCTCAATCATATGTATCGATGAATATTCTGATGCTATAATTTTTTTCTCAAAATTTTATCAAAAAGGGAAGGGTCCAACTATATCGCCCAGGCTGCCGACCGTGACCTATTCACAGGCGCCATCCTACTACTGCCCGACACGGGGACTTTTGCCTGCTGCGTCGCCGCCCTGGGCCGGTTCATCCCTCCTTAGACGACCTGGAAACCCGGGGCTCCCCCCGGACCGCCATATCGATGCCGGGCTTAGTGCGGACACCCGATCAACACAGCGCCGCGACCGACAGAGCTCCCGAGCTCAAGCCGTCCACCTTCCCCGGCCTCGAAGTCGCTCGATTACAGGAGTGCGCCACGACTCCCAGCCGATTGCGAGTGTGTTGAAAAGGCCTTATATGCTGGAGGTTGCTTTGAACAGAAGCACTTCCGGGTCACCGTACATTATGCTTCGTGGAACGTTATGCTCCTTCGGTGTTGATGCAGCTACGGTTTCCACAACTGCTTTGTTGTATTTCATTGTCAAGGAACGTCCTCGATCACAACAACTGCGGGTGTCGCGACTTTTTCATGTCTAGCCCTATGCTAACTATGGCTAATCCCGATCTCCGTGGATTAGCCGTACCGTGTCAGGCCCAAAATAAGTCTACACTAATTAAAATTTTAGGCTTCCAAGTTACCTTACAATTTTCACATAGAAAAATCCGCCAAATATAACAGCGCCTATGCCGTAGCCTGTATTTTCGCAAAGGGCCACACCAACCAATCATATCGTTGTTACGAACCTAATGATACTTAAGCAATTTACTTACTTGTTTTGTTCTCCTGTGCTAACTCTTAGCACCTTTTTAATTTCTTGCTTTTGCACGCAGCTTCGTGCAAATGAAGCCGCGAGGCAGATCTGAAGCCTTCTTCGCAAACTCTGCAGAGGTAGTGTTGTGATTCTGCCATTTTGTGTAATGAATTTCTTTTCTAAAGTATCCTGTTCTTGTATGCTGGAAGTTTCTAATTTTACATCTTGCGTTATTTTTCCTTATGATTGTACTCTATGATCTTACGTTATGATTCTGCTTACAACGTTGCGTTGTGACGAGGCATCGCAGGTTGATGGCCTTGGCTCCGTGCCAAACGGGAAGAACAAATGTTCACTGGCGAGTTGCCAAATTCTAAATTATTGGCTCATTGCCAAGACCTTGGAACAAATGTTCCTCCATTGGCGTGTCAGGAATCTCTCCTGGTTTTTAAATGTATTCTGGAACAAATGTTCCACCAATGAGTGGGCTAAGGCAATTGTTGGTGGCTTTCACCTACTAAATTTAGTCCGTGAACATTTGATCCTCCAATCAGTTTCCGTTGTTTCTGCATAATTTGCATGCATTATGTTGTTTCAAACATATAGAACATACTTGTTCACATCGCCAGCGTCCTACTTTTACTAAGAATAATGCGCAACGTCGCGCAATGTAAAATATTCGCCAGCAGCCCGTCGCTCGGATTGAAAATTCGTGCCTTTCTTGGAAATCAGGCCGGCGTCGTACAAAAAGTTGAAAACTGAATATTTTCAAAATAGTCGACAACTATTGATGTGAGATATGACTAGAATGAATGTTTTGTGACGTATTCAAGTGAAAATTAGGAGGCTATTGTAATATTACATACTTGCCAACATTGGGAGACAAAGAAGAGAGAGGTTTTCGCGCGGCACCAAATTTTGTAGCGTGAACAGACAGAAGACATTAAAAATGAAATCATTCAAAGTCAAACTGGAATTCATTGTTTTGAATTTCCAGACAGGGTAGATAATAGGTTGCAGAGTTAGCTGTAGACAACGACTCCTGTGAAGGCTGCCAATTGAAGCAAGTAACATTTTCTTTTTTGAAAATATTTACATTGGTCATTAATAAAGCACGATTTATTAACTTAAATTAAGGTAAATAATTTCGTGGCATAATCCGGTTAAGTCACTCGGAAGTTGATGGTTATGCTGGGATAAATTATGTTCTTGTGATTCTGCAGCCAAATAACCAAACTTAACTTTGTCTCATCGCTTATTTGGCTCCGGATTCACTTGAGCATAATTTATCCGAGCACAACCATCTTCTCGTGACTTATTTAATTTCACATCATTCCTTCACACGCGCAAAATCATAACGTTATAATTCCTCAGTTTTTAAATCATAACGCAACACAAGGACAGATGCGTTATGATTTTCTCTTGACTCAAAGACGTACAAGTAGGATTTATGTTCTTTGCTTGACTGTAATTGTAACAATCATAACGTATCAAATAATTATAACACACTTCATATTTATATCAATATCTAACCTCATTTATCGGCTCTAAATTAATCTTCCTCGTGACAAAGAGGCTTCTCGAAAGTTCACCCTTGGCTAAAACTAAAAAATAACCATAATGTAATACTATTGTTATTACAAACGTAAATCACAACGCACTCAGCAACAGGTGTGTAGAATCCACGCGCCGTGCGCAAAAGTCAACTCTGAAAGAAAACTTTGCACAGTTTCAAATCGCGATTTAGATGACTTTAACTCATCTAAACAATCTCAATTTATCAGACATGTTGTTATGACATCTCAAATTCACAGTTTTAATGCGTGTGTGGCATGACATTACATGCAAAGTGACTAAATATAGCTTAAAAATATGACACCCCCCTTTCTTCTGTCACATGGCCACGCCCATGCACTCACTCTGATAATGACGTCATTAGAGACTTTCTCATTTCCGGATTATAGAAGGAGTTTTGATAGAGTTTTTTGGAGTTCAGAGATTCGGACCTCTGCGTTTCATCCGAGTGAGTGCAACTTGAATCGTTTATACTATTTAATTACTCCTACAAAACATTCTGCCAACTATCAGTTTCTTAAGTTATGGTCTTTCATTTACAACAGTAACGATCACTTAATCATTAACTTAATCGGTCACTCACTCACTGGTCACTTCATCTCGTTGACAGTGTGAGTGTCACAGTCACTGTGATGATTGATTGAGCATCGAGTCATCGGTAATTCTAGTTCTAGGATCGCTTCGCCCTGCACATGGAACAATCACTCAGTGCACTGCGATTGATTTGTGAATCTGTGGCATGCTCACAGACTCACAGTCACAGATCGAGTGACACTGTGACTATACAGTTGCAACATCATTGCCAGTTAGCTGACCTACTACAGCGAGACCCAGGGGTCCCATGGACCTCGCCCGATTTATCTGTGCTAATTGCGAGTCTATTTCAAGCTCTCATTTGCACTGAAGTATTATATAGCCTCACAACATCGAGTCTAAGTTATATGGCCTTATAGTTGGTAGTCCAAAGCGTGACCTAATAGCTATAAGCTTGGCCTAGTGTTAGGCCTATTTTTGCCACATGTATGTATATGTGGCGTATGCTGTACCAAATACAGCTCGCCTATCATTACGAAAATCACCTTCTATAATAATGGCCTTCTGAATTTTGCACTGAACATCCATGCTAATCATAATAGGTGTCATTAGTTGTAGACTGGTTCACAAATAATGAATTTTCAACTTTTTATGCAACACCTAGCTGTCTTCCCTGTAAGTCTTGAAACTAAAACATGGGTTGGTTGTCAACCACACATTGTGTTCATTAACCACTTGCACCATCACAGTTTGTAACTTTTATCTTGAACCGTTGAGCGAATGTGTACCTTACTCTTGCGTGCATGGTGAATACACTCCTCATTCATGCAGTCATCTACTGATGTCTACATAATAATAATTCCTATTTTCTTACATGCTGTAATTGCGTGTAATATTACGCTATGCAAATATACATATTTGATTAATATTGGTAAGATTGTTGAAACCGACTCTGTCCTATAATCTATACTAAATATACAGGCTGAAGAAGTCTCAGTAGGGTATATTGACAATCACGGATAAGGAAAAACTCTTTCTGGTTTGATGACCCTGATCACAAATCGAATATCTTTGAATCAGAGCAAATAATACAATTGGATTGGTTTTGCATGTAGGCCTAACTTCCTGTTTGAATCTGATTCAAATTAGGGATTCTTATCTGGCGCATGAAGCTGTGCTGAATAATCTCAGCAACTTTATTTTGATTAAATTGCATGACTTGATTGCTATAAGTCTATAATATGTGGCTATATATTCTAAAGTATATACGCAAATTATTGATGTCGTTATACCAGGAAGTTCTGCGATTTAGTTTGATTACTTTATATGGTAAATGTGATAATTGACATAGTTCTTGATATCTGATTCAGCTGATCAGGTGATTAATATTATATTTTTGACAAAAATCTCACTTGCAATACCCATAAAAGCCAAACACTCTCTTTTGTTATATTCCAAAGCTGAAAAAAAAAAAATAGCTTGAAACTCAAAAGAAATAAAATTTCACATGAAAGAGTGCAACATAGTGAATGAGGGTGGTTGTATTTCTTCATACCATTTTGTAAATGATTTGTTATTCTTTCTTGTCCCTTCAATTGGCTTAAATGAGTGACACATCATTCACCCAAAAGCACTCAGTTGGAGTGCACTGAAAATTTATTACCATGTATTATTCTGTTTGCTCTCAGTCCATGCAGAATTCAACGAAGCGGAATTCATTATAATGCCGCTGCTGTTTATTGGAAACAATCTTAATTGATAAGAAAAGAGGATGAATCCTGGTCCTCAGTCGTGTCATATATCACACAAGCTGTAAATGAATAAATATTATAAATATATATGTATATGTATAGTATTATATGTGAAATTTGTGTTCCGAAAGTTTTTCTGTTTGGAGGTCAGATGTCATAACTCTGCTTGTACAAGTGATCTCTTTCTGATGTTCTTATCAGAGAATACCAATGTATTCAGAGATTATGTAATTACTC
This sequence comes from Capitella teleta, assembly GCA_000328365.1. Taxonomy (NCBI): domain Eukaryota; kingdom Metazoa; phylum Annelida; class Polychaeta; family Capitellidae; genus Capitella; species Capitella teleta. Next base: position 174,790 of record KB302654.1, read on the forward strand.
GTTTTATTCAAGGATGTTATGCCAGTGATATGCTTAGCACTCGATGTTGGTGGAAAAAAACCCATCTGGGCCTACAAGGTATTGAACTATCCAGGTTATTGTACCATCCAGGTTATTGTACCATCCAGGTTATTGTACCATCCAGGTTATTGTACCATCCAAGGTATTGTACCATCCAGCGTTTTCCAGGGTATATAGTATCAGAAACTAGACATCACTTTCTTCAATAATTGTTTGTGTTGATCAGGATTCGAGTAGATATTAATTTTTTTTTTAACCTGAAATCTCAAATTTTTATGTGACTTTATTCTGAACTTGCCAGGCAAATCCGAGAAAACACATCAGAATGTCACTATGCATTTCCTTTAATTAGTGTAGAAGTATTATTATCATCAATTAAACATTGTGCTGGTTATTCTGCTAAGACAGCACTTATTCCATTCATTTGACGTCTTGTTCTGTTGATTGGTTTCAATCGTTAATTTGTTTTGCACACCATGTTAACGATGTTAACCATGTTAACCTCTGGGCCATGATGATAGAAACCACAATGTTACATCACAAATAGTTCTTGCTACAGCATTTTTTTTTGTTTTTTTTTTTTTAACAGCTGACTCGATTGTATGAATTATTTAATTTCATCAAGACATTCATCACTGATGACGTAAGTTGATTTCTCATCAACAACTGACACGTTTGCCATGTTTAATGTTGACCAGAGGCCAGTAGCAGTGGACAAACACCTTGAAATAGGAAAACATTGGATCCGTCTTTTAACCTCATGAAATCAGACTCGCAGATAATATGTATGCTCATGCTATTGTGGCTGTCATTTTTAATCAATCCTGATCTGTAGGAGGCTCTCCTTCAGTTAGCTATCGGCGATTTCTGTGAAAGAGGAGTCTGTTGAACACTTGATTCCAAAAACACAGCACCGCCCATTCACCATTCTTGACCACTGGTCATTTGTTTGGTTGTAGTCCTGCGTTTTGACCATACATGCTGATGATAGCCTTCGAGTCTTGAACTGGTTTTACGTTATATATATCCAACCCTTTGAATGTTCAACTTCTTACGGCGGAATTCTGCGTAACAAGCGGGTGCGATGGGTAACCAATGGTGACTAGTTGCAGCCTACTCCATTTCAGCTAAATCAAAGAACCGAGATCAAACGACTGATCCCACCTACCATCACCGTTACTCAATCCTTTGATAGTGATGTAACAGAGAAGCCTCAATGCTCAACTGCCCGTCGAATTCCCAGTTGCTTGCACTCCATGCAGTTTGATGCGAATACCCTCGTGGTTTTGCTTGTATGAGTAATTATTTGATTTCCATAGCTGAACCATGAAAACCAATTCATCGGTTAGCCCTCCCTGCAGACATACATGTAAATTTGGGCGCTGTGTGGTGGTCATACCGTGCTGTTTGGCTGATTGAAATGCGACATTCAGAGTCGATTTTCATGCGTTTTTGTCTCTGGCAGCTGTTAGTTTTCCTCGTTTGGTTTCCATGCGGATCGATGTTCATATGGAAAACAGCTTCATAAATTTCACCTGGATTAGACGCCCATACCTGGATGCTCTACTCTATATTTCACTCGCTCACGACCTTTTTTTCGCATTGGTTACTTCTTAATAATATCAATATATTCTTCAGGTGAGCGAGACATACACTTGAAGACCTTTCTAGGGCTGGGCGGATATCCGTGTCCGATATCCGTGACAGCACGGATATTGGGGGTTTTCAGTACTATCCGTGATCCGTGTTTCAACACGGATAGTTAAACACGGATAGTGTAAATTTTAAGTGTTTGTTTCGAGCGCACAGTGAGCGTAGCGCACAGNCATTCCGNACACAAGCGCTGCTCACTGAAGCTGAGCGATGTCAATTACAAGATAACACGATGTCAACAATGCGCTAATTCTGATTTGTTTTAAATAAACACAATTCTATGCCCTTGAATCTCTTCAGTCATCAAGCAAAAGTGACGTAACACGCGTTGTTGACTATCTCCTTTAGTGCTTATTTTTCAACACCGTTACACG
>KB302654.1:176887-226962 GCA_000328365.1 Capitella teleta
ATATAACACTNTGATAAAGATCCCTTAATTAGGCCATAAGTGCTGGATTCCTCGGGTGCCATACGTGTGAATATATGACCCAATTTCCTAAAAATGTTCTCCAATTTATGTGATCAATTGCGGCTTTTGATTGGATGGCCACCGGTGGCTTATTGCATTCGCCAGGGACCTTTGCCGGCATCAGGCGTCTTGACCCTGGATCCTAGTGTTTCCTATGAGATGCTCACTTGGTTATGTGAGGCGCATATTGGGTTGCTGGCATACATGGTACCACGAACGAAGCGTCGGTTGCTTCGCGGTGATTGGCTGAATTAAAGCCCTGAACAAGCAATGTCACCCGCGAGAACGGAGCTCTATATTCGCTTTGAGACATGCCTCTGGTCATCTCCTGTTGCTATAGAAACAGTTGTTAAGGGTAACCCTGGTACACTGATGAATGATGATGTATGGAGCGTAATAATTACGCTTGATTCCAGTGGCTTTTTTTCCCTTTTTCTTCGGGTTTGACAGAAAATCGCTTCCTTCGCAACAGACATTAGTTATGATCTTGCGTAACTAAATGTTCTATTTATAAGAAGCAGACGATCATCTCCGGCGCATGCAACAGCGTTCAATATGCCGCCCTCGACCGAAACCCATTGTATCAGAGTTTGGATAATGGAGAGTTGGAGGCATATTGTATGCTTAGCTGTTGAGGCGAGTGGATGGCCCCCCTTCACGGCAACCAAAGCACTTGCATCAAAAACAACGCCAGCGACATTCTCCCCGCGAATCAATCTCAATTATTAGCCTCGCTCCTACTTCACCCTCGCTTTTCCACCTGTAAAAGAGTGCGGCGCTCGCCCGTGCGGTCGTCTCCGGCGCGGCGCCTCTTGCGACCCCACCGCTCGCCACCCGCTCTCCTCCCCGATCCACCAGCTTGCTTCCCTGCAGCAGCACCGTCATTCGCTGTGGACGGCGCGTGTGAGGCGGACGCTCTGTTAAATCACAACCGCCACGGTGTCAACTGCGACCGGATAGATACAACTTTTCGCGCGATTAATTCCAGGTGGGTGTGGTTCGTATCGGATGAACACGCTTACATTTATACAGGTGCGTTGTGAAAGTGTAAAGTAATGTTATCATTTATTGCCTGTTATATAAGTTGTCAACGTTTAGTTGTATGATCTGTACACGTTAAGCTGACTATTTTCCGGATTTTTTTATATTGTGACTAAAACACGGATCGGATTCGGATTCGGAGGGTGCGACTTATTTTCTCCACGACAGGTTTCCGCACTTCGGATTGCGTCCGTGAGATTTATCCGTTTGCTGGAAGTTTTTCTCCTTGCTCGTGTACTACTTTCTTCCGTAGATATAACATTTCCCTCCAGTAATATGGAATCAATATACAGACGTCTGTTGAAGCCCTTGGCGTTCTTTGAATCAGTAGAATGACATTCATGCTCTGCCTTTGTTGTTGAAGGAGGAAAGGAACTGGTATGGAGAGCGCTGTGCACGTGTATCGTATTATATGCACCGTGTTGCTGCTATATTATTGATCCACTTCCAATGTGTTTACTTCTTTAACGATGTGGTAATTCATCGTATACTTTCTCAAATGAATAATCGCTCGCGTACAATATATTGGCTGAGTGTCTGTGGCACTGAACAATGGTATAGATCATTGACCATAGGTTTCTACAATTAACTCTACGATAGACAATTGCATATAATATTATAATTTATATAAGACACCCTACTCGACCTCCAATTATTAATTAATTAATTAATTACTAATTGCCTGGTCATGCAGTTAATAACACAGTTATAAACGCATTGAGGATTAAACCGGACCCTGGATCTACAGTTGACCCTGGTGACCTCAGCGTCCGTCTGCACATGAGGCGGCATTATGGAATTATGTCCCTGGCGCACGGAGGATAATGAAAGTGCTATATACATGGCATATCCTGGCCCTATTGCAATCTGTCCGGTGGCTTAGTCGCTTCCTGTCGTTGGGTTGCTCAGTGCGCGGAGTGTTTTAAAGCCGCGCCACGAACACGGGCGATGAAGAAGTCCTTCTTGTTGTCAAGGGTTGACCACTTGACCGCGGACATCAAAGGCGGTGTGGTAGGTATACCGCTTAATGGACACGGTGCCTAACATGATAGATTACACCGTGTTTACACTAATCCAAGCCCTCAATAATGTATAATTTGTTCTCTGGTCAATCACGGCCGCCTACAAGAGCTTAATGGTCCGCTGTCAGCTCAAATTCGCTGGGCATTTGCGCCGATGTCGCTAAGCCAGCAATGCAATCCGAACCGCGTCGTCAACGGAGGAGACGTCTGAATGAAGTTGTTGACTGTGTTCTGACTTCCGGTGTCGATCCGTCAAATCGCGACGGTGAAAGAACGCGGGGACTGTCAAACCTATTGACCGATTCCTCAGGTTCTATTTGGGTGGGTTTTTCTCCTGTTTATACCCCACGATAATAAGCCCATCACGTGACTTCCGCGTATGTTTTGGGTTCCGGCTTTTACTATTCTGTGGCGACACAACAAGCGCGCTCGCCGATTAAGAGGGTGAAGTTTGGGCAGCAGCTCTATATCTCCTGTGTTGTGTTTCTATGGTTTATTTATGCTGAGCAAGCAATTCATCAGAATGCGTTTGTTATCGGAGTCTATTGCATTTTGGGATATGCACACCCTCCTCTGGATCGCGTGAGAACTTTCTCGATACAATAGCACAATTCTTTTATCGTATATACTCCGTTGGGGCTCTTAACGAATACTTTATCCCAGACCTGTGGTCTATCGTAACTCTCCCTTTGGGACAACTTGAGACTCCGTGTGGTTCGATGATTTCCCGATTACAACATCATGCTTCTTGGGCGGACATAAACCTCCAGCTAACACAGCGATGCTCACGTTTGTGTAGGCCACCCTCCAGGGCAAGAGAACAAAGAAACGGGCATTGACCCCGATGCTTCATAATTCATATGGTAGAGGGTCCTGCCAATCTTCCAGTGTGAAGGTCGCGGGGGTCAGGTCGATTGTTGACAGCAGACTTATACGATATTACAGCGGTTTGCTCCGTTCCACGCTCTTTTAAATGAATCTGACTCTCAATGAATATTTCGGGTTATTAAGATTTGCAGGGATATTTACTGCGTGTATTTTTGAATGTAATGGTGAATGATGATGTCAAATGATCTTCATCTGATACATAACCGACATTTCAGAGTGTGCCTGACTACGTCATCTTGATCAATTTAACTTTTAGCCTATCACGTTCGAAACGAGGTCATCGTCACGATGAGACATGCCCTTTTGCGTAACTCTATGTACCCTCATTCTTAAAAGGAGAGATTTCGTGAATTCGTGAGATCTCTTGGTATTACACATTGCATTCAATTATGTCATATTATTCCACAACTGTGACATACATATTTCAGCGTAGCTGTATAAAAACACGCGCATTCGGCGTATTGGTTCCCTTGGTTACAGGTGGGTGTTAATTTGTGTAGTTCATCAGTTGTGTCACCTTGTGTACTTTGTGTTAATGGATTAGCATGAATTATCATTAGCTGTGGTACAATTATTCGCTATGAGTCTGAATGCTTACTTCGGATCGTGCGGGCAAGACTAGAGGTGACGAACGGAAAAGGGTTTTATGTATTGCTTGGATCGCTTGTTATAATTATAGCGCTAATTATTACGTCCCTGACAAGACATCAACCGCGATATCAACGCGAATATCTTACAGTATTGGTGCTGTATCCATGACAGTGGTTGCTGCTATATAGCCTAAGTTTAGCACTCATCACGTCATACGATTACTGCGGAAGACGCTAGTGATATCACTTCAGACACACTTCTTTGACTCGTGATTGGACAGTCCAACTTTCTTCCAATCAGAATCGTCAAATTCATGTCAATTCGCCTGCGCACTGTTACACCACAACCGCTACGAATTTACTGCGAATTAGCCATGATCCATCTGTTTGATAAAATCACTTCCTAATTACGTCAGAAATCACTATTTTCACTATATACGTCATACTACATACCATCATTGTACTACACTTGTAATTTTTAACTGGATACATACATTTAGACTGTTTGGGAATATAATATGATGTTTCACTAGGTGTCCTTGCTTCGATCTTATATTCATTTATTATTTATTTAAGTCGGCAACCTTTTAGTTGAAATACTTGTTATTTTATATCTCGCTTGTCGCATGCTGTAAAATAGATCTCTTGTCGTGTAAAATGTCTTCACTCGTTATCATATCACTCCGCCAATCCGAATAACGAACCTTCGGCGTTATCGCTCGAGTGATTCAGTTTCCCGCGCTTTTCCCCCGAACAGCTTTTATGGCTAACAACAGCTTTTTTAGCGTGTGCCGATTTATCTCCGCGCTGCTAGACACGCGCTCATTTGCGTCGTTTCTGCATTGTCATGGCGGATCACTCGTTGACAAGCTATGCGAGTATTTCGCCATTGATAATAGCGCCTATGATGGATACAATGAGCAGGGCGAGGGACCGCGTTTCGAAGGCACCAATGTTTACCTCCGAGTATTGTGACCGCGTGTCTTGTGTATTCAGCGACAGACTGTCATTTTGTCGATGTCGATGTATATGCAATCGACTTGTGTTTCTGCGACATGTACACCCCGATGAAATGCAAGCCACCTTAAAACCGAATTAATACTCACGACGCATACAGTCGACTCACATGAACCACGTACACGATTGTGCCCGGGAGAGCATGCCGCGACCCTAGATCTAGGTGCGATTTAATTGACAAGCTCAATTATAGAGCAGAATTCCCGGCCTAGTCACACTCAATGGTGAGATACTGACCCAAGGGCCAGTGCTGGTCAGTGTTGGTCATTGCTCAGAATATTCGTGGTTCATCCCTTCCTATTACGGTTAAAAGGTTCTGTGCTCGTAATATAGTCCGTTCTCGGCAAATCAAGGTTGTTGATACTCGGTAGCAACACCCCCAAGGGTCACGTTCACATGCTCTTTTCACTTCCGCAATCCGTCTATTACGTTCCGACTGGATCCGCATATTAGGCTCTTCCTTCCCGACGTCGCCTGTATATATACACGGCACTATATCAAGTCCTCCTTCAGTACCATTCAATCTTTCAATCTCCTGAATAGACCCAGAGTCATTGCACGACGAACATCGATTTACTACGAGGATCTCAGATTGACATACTGTGAGCGATAATATGGATGACTCGGGTGATAATTGGGCAATTAGTCGGTGATATCTCCGTCACCCGCGAGACACACATGGTAACCACCTATATACGTCATTACCTGACCAGGTATTATTACGTAACAGCTTCCCCTGTCTTCAAAAACCTGAAAAGGGTAGCGCTTGCTCTGAATGTATAATAATACGCCGAGAGAAGAAAATTTCTTTCGACGTCACAGCGCTTGTCAAGGTCAGCTCACTTCCACCTGCGATTTCGACACCTTGCTCTCTTCTACCTGCGACAAGGTGGCCAATGGAGCAGCCTCTCTTCTTATGGCTATGTGATCATAAACTGTATATGTCGCTAATAACATAGGCGAAAATTATGTATCCCTTAAAAGACAGGTATATGCATTCACTGGGTTCACACCGTGCATCTGATTGGAATTATTAATACTGAGCTAATAGTGTTTTATGTTTAATTTTATTTTTCAAATCTGCACCTCATCGCCATGGCAACCAATCTTCTAGTTTTATGCGCAGCACGTGTTGGGACCCAACCAATCACAATACGATGTTGTATCCTTGAATTGGAGCATTGGGCGCAAGTTGGTTATTTGCTATATACATGGTATTGCAACTATTGCTATTGGTCTAATAAGAAAACAATAGCCAAGCTCCTAAATAAGGGCGAATATATATCACTAGTATCGAATACAAGGGCTCAACACATATCATTATGATATAACTTTGTGGCGTGCGACTTCGGCGGAGGACCCTGGTATATTGATTCCAAACGAACCAATAGAGATGAGCATAGCTCGTGACAATCTAGTCAAGAGCTACAACGGCCTTGTTAGACACCTTCCTCGTTTACACAAAGGGTCCGGTTTGTGCAATTTACATACACTTACTGAGTTAGGACACTGTCGCCCCTCCAGGCGGGGCGCTGTGTACTACTGTCTATGGTGGTATGCAGGATAAAGAACCCTTGGGATTTATCGATAAGAGTAGGGGGAAACCCCGGTCCCGGGCCTTCTGTTCTGGCGCCGTATCACCCGAACGGGTTGGGTGGAGCCGTAAAACCCCAATCACTCACTCACTGTCGCCCCTCCAGATCTGCAGTCTGAACTCTGTACACGCAGAGCACCCTATACTGCGTACACCCACAACACACAAATATTAATCTGCGCCCGATATTCCTGTCCGGCCGATTGTCAGGTCTCGTTTATTCTCATGAGAGTTTGCCGTTGTTTTCGCGAGAGCTGTGTCCACTATAAAGGCCGCAAGTACCTCTTGATGTAGAATTAATGGGGGCTTCAAAAGCTTATCTAAAGTGCTGCTCTTTGCTGTCTATTACACGCCGGCCATTTTGTGCCCATATCCGCCATTTTGTGTCCAAAGCATGTCATACCTCTATTATCGCCGCTACCTGGATATCTGAGGCTGTTAGTCTGAGGCTCTTATTCAAAGCTCAATCATGCTGCAAGACCATATACAATACATGTACTAGCGTCATGAACAGTTGAATTCTACAACACGCCTCTGGAACACGCTTTTCACGGAGCACAAAGGTGCGTTGTACATGCGTAACAGCGCAGAGAAGAGCCTTTCTCGACAGCCCTGCTAAATTGTCGCAAAAAAACACGGATGAGGCATCACGCAGATATAGAGTTATTTCTTTAAGGGCGACCATTCTAGCTCTCAGTGCACACGACAATCTTGTGCAATCTCATTATTTCCATCACTCTTCTCTTAGAAGAAATCTACGCTCGCCGTTGTGTAGTTTACCGGCGTCTTATGGCGTATTTTTAATGCTTTTATCTGGCGTCACTCCCATCATTTATCGCTCACTTCTCGCACGTGTATCTGTCGTTGTTTCATTGTAACGTAACTGAGAATGATCATGATGATGACCTGCATGCAGGTGTGGTGCGCTTTCTAGTACACTGTAAAATGACCTCACACTATATGCTGTGATTCAGGTCTTTAACGAGATTAATTAGTGATTCGACTTACTCATTAGTTATCACCGTTCCTGCGTTTTGAAGATGAACCTCGTCTCTCGCCTTACTTCTGCTCATTGCTACTTTTCGTAATAATTTATGGGCTCCGGGAGTGCTTATGCGGGGGGTGGGGGTGGGGGGCAGGGCATCTGTCTCTGTCCGAACAGCTTCCCTATCCTGACACCTTGCTACGCGTGGACGGCGTGCGTATTCCATATTCCTTGATCTCCCCCTCCCCGCGAGTGTCTTGTTTCACACAGTGACAGCGCGACAAACAATATGTCCATGATATACTCACCAAATTAAATCTTATTTGTCGCAAGCCAAAAATCTACGCAACCTTTGGCTGTGGCAAGCATGCACAGCATTTAGCATTTATGACGTAATGTGCTAGTATTCTTGGACCACCCTATATGTTAGACCTCAGGGTGTCCTTCACAACTAATGTATTCCATGGGAATCATCCTTTTCAGGCTTCCGTGGCACATACTCTTTAACCATTGCTCTGTAATGAAAATTCTCAAGTTTTCAATTGATGGCTGGAGGCAAAGTGCCGTTAAAAAACTCATCTATTTATTCAGTCATTCCTTCATTTATTCATTGCATAGAAACTGTATTGACACATCATAAACTTCATTGTCTAATAATAGTTTTTAGTGAGGAGAAGTACGTATAATTATAATACACGTATTACGGTAACTACAGTGTAAATAGTCTTTAAATGACCTGAGTCTCTGATCGATGCTTTGTCGTTGAGGTGACACTGGCACTGTCAATACTATAGAAAAAAAAAAGAAGTCATTTTCAAATTAACGGATAGGCGCGCGCTCCTTGCGTGAGTGATCTGGGCCGAAATCTCTGCCCTAAATAAACAGAACTTCTGGCTAACCATTTATAGTATCAAATAGCTAGTACTACTTTATAGCCACCTGGATATACTTCACGGTTTTCTATTGCTGTAAATCTAGTTGTTAATGTTTTTTTCGCCATGCACTGCAGTCATGGAAGGTCAAAGGTCGATTCTGAAGCCCAGTGTGCTTTTTATAGTGGGACAACGTCAAAGGTTTGGATCCAGGTAAGGCACACGTGTAAGAACCAGGAAGCCAATCAGAGGAGCCCCTTCAAGGTGTTAGGTAATTATAGGCACAGGGAGAACTTGCTTTCATGTGTGTAATGTGTATATAGCTTGTATGGCACGGGCTAATTAAATGCGCCTTTCACTACTCTGCTCTGCATTAGCTTTGTCAATAGACCCACTAAGGGAAGTAGGATCCCGTTAAACGCACACAAGTAGCGTGCCTGTTAATATACTGCACATATTATGCAGGATGTGTAGGATTGTGGTTTTCCCTTGAAATCTTCCATGGCCCTGAAACTCTTCTCATTCCATGTCTCGCTCCCTGATCACTCCTATACTCCCGATTTTGCCCCAGGTGTCGTTTTTCCGACAAGTGTGACAATTGCCACGCAAGTCCGTCTGGTTTTATATAATACCAGACTTCTCAATTATACATAAATTGGCAATTCAATGAACTGATCGCATCGTTCAATTTCGACACATCGGGATTTATATGGAATTCTTACCCTCAGTGTATGTTATATGTATATGTATGGCTGAGGCATTCATGTGTTCAATCGTGGGGTTCTCAATCGGCTCACCATAGAAGCAATTATACATCAATTGGCAATCGGCACTCAAATCAATTGGCACTCAGTCTGCTATGCAAACATAAAAGTATAGCAATTAGAATTATAGTTTCAGTATGCATCCAAGACCTGTGTGATTCAACATTCCCGTGTCGGAATTATTGATGGAAATTTGAGATGACAGTCCCCGAGTGTGGGACAAAGATTAATGCCCTGCATGTTAAAGGACTGCAGTCACGCCACTTGGCCATCTTGTGCAAAAGCCCGGCTTATCTCCACTTGTCCTTCTCCCATTGTTCATGAAACCCTGGCAAGAATGGTGCTCCTGTCTCCCTGTAAATTTCGCCGTGGACACTACTGTCTACGATTGAGTAGCGACCATTGTTATGCTGTAATCCCTCTCCGGAAGAGAAGAAAAAAATTCTTCTCTCCCGGCTTTTTTGTGTGTTCATTTTAACACTCCTTCTACAGAGCGTTGCATGAATAATACAGGTCTTTCCAAAATGTCACGCGGGGTAGGAAGCATATATACTCGAGCATTATGCATTAAAATTAAGCAGGGAAAAGGGCTTCGAAGGTCTTGTTAATGCGAGGGATATATGACCAGCATATGTATAATTATATATATAGGGATATATGCAAAATGTCCAATCGCGAATTCTGGAACACTTAGCGAGGACCCAGCGTGCGATTTATTGGACTCGGGACACGTGGATATCCAGGGGCCTTGCTTTTCCTCTGAGGATGACTCACTTCATTAACAGCTATGGTTTAATTAACTCAGATCTTATTGCAAGCAAGCAGATCGGTCTAAAATTTTGCCTTCCGCTAATTGCCACTAAGCCGCACCCACTGTAAAGGCAACTAAGCTACGTGCTTTCATTTCGGCTGTCATTTATTACTGGACATTTCGGAGTAAAGCTATTTCTGGACCACCCTGTATCAAAAGGAAATTCTCCTCGTCAATGGCCCTCAGCTTTGGGGGTTGTCCATTCAACCCTTGGGGCGTAAAACTTGATCTGACTGCGCTATGAAAGGACTACCGACACCCCCAATGCAGGGCGAGAGCTTCTGCGCAAGTGCCAATGACCTTAGTCACTCCCAGGGCAGTACCGCCATTGTGCGCAACTCAACGTGCACGTATCACTCTGAGGTTTTATTACTTGGCGTTATTTCACGCGTGGCCTGTTGAAGAGAGCTGCTTGGCTCTGACCATGCACTCAGTTGGAATTAGGATCGTTTGACTTTGATTTGTATTCTCTTTATGCACCGTCGCTTTTCCCGCGCAGCAAATGACGCTGAAGGAGCGATATCCACAACACGTGCCCACGATGCCAAGCAGCCTGTGCGCGGCACTCGACTCTTTCAATGACCAGTTGCGTTGATGTACTTTCATTTTGCTGTAAGCGCTTTCTATTATCTCCTTGATGCGATTAACACACGCGCCACAAGAAATTGTGCTCGCGGCGCATGGCCTCGCTTCGTTCGGAATTACATGCGTGCGGGACTATATAGGAGACAGGAAACGGTGGCGGAGAACCTCGTTCTTGTTCACTTTATGCAAAAAGCTTCGTTTCGATTTCTCAATCCCCGCGCGGCGGCCTCTCATCTGGCTCAATCAGCACCCCTTGATCCTCCATGCATTCAAATAATATTATTCACCTTGTGTAATTATTACATAACCGGCTCGTGGATTCTCTCCGCCTCTTTCAGAATCATTCATCTTGACGTGAGCTTATCACCCGTTTTATGAAAATTGTCTCCGGAGAGCGGAGATGATGGTTGTCCCCGTGACATTTTACGCCACTATTCCGGGTGGATTTACCGCCACTAAACTGCGCTGCGTTTCCTGGTCCGGAGTTCCTATTTAGCACCAAGTTGATAATTCCACACAGAGGCTAATGTTATCACTGGCAGGGCCAAGCGCCGTATGCATATTATCTTCATCTTTTCCATGTCGTTTCTAGCCCCCTTGAGGAGTATTTACTCCTTTTATGTGGCACGTTGACCGTGCAATAGTGCGTATGCGTGCGTGCGTGCGTGCGTTATCCTAGCTGCATACATGCAGCTATATGACCACGTGCGTTGAATGTGTAATATATATTATGATGTTGTTTACTTCAATGTTGGCTCTCTTTCCAGGTACTCCCGACTTGCTTCCGCGTGCAACATGTTAATGACTGCAGCGCCGCTTAGCGTTGCAGGCCTGCAGCTCTGACGCCAGACGACGATTGCTTCTTATCCAGTGCATGGTTCCCGGGAATGACCAACATGCCCGGCGTTGGATTCATCCGTGTTAAACTCTTGCAGTGCGAACGTGACAGTGAAAATGAAGACAGCGTCACGTTTGATCCCTACGTCGCCATCAATGTCAAAGAAGCAGTTAACTTGCCCGGTAAGTTTCGTTTTCACTTTCGGGTGTTTTTTTTTTTTTTTTTTTTTTTTTTTTTTGTGGGGGTCTGTTTTTTACGTTTCGTTATCGGTTTTTCGTTCGATTATCGCTCGGATAGACCGTGCATCTTTTATATATAGCACATCTGATAATACAACCGGTACATCCTTTTCCATTTCCTCCTTTATTTCCTTCCATATTTCCGACCTAAATACACATGCTGAGTTTACAAGCAAATGCTTCTTTCTGTTTATATGTTTTTCGTCTTCCTTTTTCTTCTGTTTTATAATTATTATAATTTTTTTTTTTTTTTTTTTTTTTTTTTGGGGGGGGGGGGAAGAGAGTTTATTCTTTTCGTGTGTCTTGTCCATCTGAACGGTGTGTTGTGCGGAGGCCAGCCAGTACAAGAGTATGGATTAGTTTATATGCAGCAGGAGCGACACACCCCACCGCGGCAGCCTGTCCAATCGGCGCACAATGCCTGATGGTCACACGTACTGTGCACGTGTGTTCACTTGTTTCGTTTGCTCTCCCGGTGGCAACACGACGTGCAATAGAAATGCAATAGATGCCCCAACCAACGACAGACCGCATTTTATGTTATATCCTTGCTAATACATTGTGCTGGCTGGCATGAATACTCAACGCACAAAATCAACTGTAAACTGAAGCTCTACTCTGTAATTTTCCGGGCTTCCCGAAACGTGTATAGTCTTATTGTATTGCTCAGCATATAGCATATATTAGGGATCATATAATTAATCGCTATTAAAGAGTCTCTATATATAGAACAGGTACAATTGTATCTGCAGGTATTGCAGATCCAGTGTTTTGAACATACGTGAGTAATGATTTGTGTTGTCAACTTTCATTTCCTTCAAAGCAGTCAAGCACTAGTATATCTAGTGTCTGTCACCGCCATATTAACTCGCGTGTATTATTGAATGAATGCATTGATATGCACGCGGTGCATTTCTTCCCGTGATGCATCATTCTGTCATGCTCACGGCTCAAATGTCGTTCCATTACGTAATGAAAACACCCGTTCGGTGAAATATGTTCATTATTCATCAACTTAACGCCGGTGTTTTTACCCGGCTTTCCAAGCAAGAGCCGCTCTCTAAGGGTCTGTAGCACGTAATAAATGGTCCCTTTTGGCGCCAAAATTGATGCGAATACTCGCGTCCATTGTATATGCGATAATTGATGCGATTTCTCGTCGTTTTGTTTGGCTGGCGTCTCAATAGAATTTGAACGCGATGCACTTTCTCAATACACCCTCGCAATCATCTATACAATAATATGTTGTTTTGTATTCATTTGAAATTATGACTTTATTAATATTTTCTTTACGCGCGTCGTGTTTATAGAAATTAACAACATTTGGGAATTAATTCCAAAAACGGACCTCTGCGGATCACGTGACCTCATTTGCATAGGGTCCACGTGGGAGCGAGGAGACCTCCTGACAGCCAGCGTGGCCACCATGACAGATTCCATGTTTCTCTCTTGTTGGTTATTCAGCTCGCTTCTGTCTGCAATGCACATGAACAGGAAATCCGGAACATCTTCGCTTTTATCCAATGTCTCATCTTGTGACCAACTTAAAATCTTCAATAATTTAACGTAATTCGCTGCAATCGAGTCGTACAGAAAGGTAGAGATTTTATATTTACTGATAAGCCCATGTTTGTTGTATATTCACCACGTGACAATAAACGTTTGCAATGGAGGCATACAGACGCCACTTTGGGTCGCGTGGCGCCCTTTCATAGATCGACATTCGAGTCATTTTCCCCCATTTCTATAATGACGTGGGATTGCCTCGAGTTGATTTACATGTTGCACGCTACAAAATCAGCAGCCTCGTTCTCATTGTTTTCACCATTCCCCCTCGCTAAAAAAATAATAAGACACCATTTGTCCTTCGTGCTTGCAACAAGTAAGATGTCCCGATTGTCAGACTAAGCCTTGTTGAAATGCACCGCTGTTGCATTGCGAATAGATTATACCACATAATGAGTGTAATGATGAATACGGTTTATACCACGTAATTGGTTCCACCAAGTGAAGCCCTGTATCAGTATATGGCAATTAACTAATTACAAGGCGTTAAATATATTATTCAATCCTTGATGTCGGTGATTTTGCGCTGATTGAATTGCGTCTCTGCTTGTGCAATTATTATGAAGAAGCCTCTATTCAGGACATGTTGCGCTTGGCCAGGTCTAAGTTGGCGGCGATTTCCTATATAAGTTCACATTTCTCGAGATCAGATCCCAGGTATCAAAGCAGGTGGGGTATGCAACAATTCCAAATATGCCTCTATCACGTGACCTTCTCCATGATGCAATTCCGTATGAATCTGTGACATTTGTGTTGTTTGTTTCTGCAGGTAAAGGCGTTCAGTTGGTTCAGCGCAAGAAGACCATCTATCCAGAGTGGAACACCTGCTTCGACGCTCATCTCTACGACGGACGCTGCATTCAGATGGTCGTCATGCAGCGACCTCAACAACTCGTCGCCGACGTCAATGTCGGCGCTCAGCATCTGGCCGACAAGTGTCGAGATGGCGAAGTGGCTAGTGTCTGGGTCAGTCTCTCTTGTTGCTATGGTTACCACGGTTTAGCGCTGAGTGGCTGCATGCAGTGTATGTGAAGACGAGGCTCCATGTCTTGCTTGTCTGTGACGGTGGACTGCCATTCATTTAATTTGAAAATTCGATAATCAACCGACGATCTCATAATTATTGCTGTTGCAACACACAATGAAACCAATCTGCCCTGTTTGACGGTTGCTTACCTGTACTCAGGTAAACACGATCGCTCTGTTTACTCCGCCTTTAAAGGCCATCTGTGTGCTATCGTCTCTGTTGCCTTGTAATCTATTACGTAACTATCTATTTCCTCTTACACGTGTTGTAATGGGTTGCAGCTGATCCCCGGTTGAAATCCCTTCTATTTAATTCATCTCAAGAGCTGGCCCGTGTCGTATCGGGCACTCGCATCTCCTGCGCAGGGAGGTGGCTCCATTCTGCATGCCCTGCCAGAGTCCTTTAACAGTTAAACACATTTTAATAGATTGTATTGATTTTGAAGTATCACGTAGGAAATATTTTAACGTTTCCTCAATGAGGCAACTTTTTGAGGACAATCATCCCTCAAGCATTTCACTCTGCCTAAAAGAGATTGGAATATTTTACCGTTTTTAACAAACATCTTGCTCTTTCTTTCGGTCATTTTGCAGGGCTATCCTGCACTATAACCGGGAAGAGCAACGAGAATCTACTAGGCACATTTAGTCATTTCAAGTCCATCTTATTGTATGTGATTTTTCCTAGCTTTAAGCCTTGCCTTTAAATGAAATTGTGTCACAATTCACAAGTATGTGTCTCATAGTTTAGCTGTCCTCAGTGTTGATTTTACGAGATACCTTTATCCTCCTTGTGACAATAATTCTTAGGTTCTTCTATTCTCCGTTGGAAAGCCTTGACTTAATTTGATCCAAACGTGTTGGTGTGCCGTAAAACAGCAATTTTCTTTCTTTCTTTCATCTCAGTGTTCATAGAATAAGACACAATAAGGGAGATCCAGTAGTCAGGGCTCTTTTGTGGCTCTTGCAAATCTGGAAATAATCTGAATGTATTATGATTTATGATGATTTATTCAACTTTATCTATAGGAATCTATTGGATGATGACGTGAATTATTATTGTCCTTTTCAGTTGGACTTGAAACCTGCTGGACGGTTACTGATCCAAGTGCGATACTTCCCTGAGGAACCAACAGGTATAAAAGCATTTTAGATTATTTCATTGTGTCATTCAATGTTGTTTCTTGTAATTTTTGAGCGTTTCTACCATTATCTGTTAAACATGTGCTTTTTCTCTTCATTTTATGGATGAAAAAAAAAAAAAAAAATGGAAATTAACACACCCCCCTCCAAAAGTAAAGAGCGATGTTTCATGTCCGTGATGAAATAGTGACGTTGTTTCACTGTTGTCTTTGAGGCTCCGGCTGCATGGCTGTGATAATATGTTTTCAGAGTTTGACCGTAACAGTGCTGCTATACCTGGGGTGCAACACATGCCTACTGTGGAGGCACATGTGTCAGCTTCTCCTCAAAATGGCCTTGAAGGTCAGCTACCCTCCTGCCCCCCGTCTAACCCTTGCTAGAAATTCTCATGCTTTTTGCATATTAATCACGATCGAGCGCTTCTCTATGTGCCTTGCATCTATTGGTTGTACAGGATTCTTGCAATGTATATAATATTGTAGTTTCGTTGTTATTGTGATTTTTATATATCTTGGAAAGTAAGGTATATTTTTTTGCTTTTCACAACTGTATTGTTGCTTGGATGATATATTTTTTTTCTGGAATCACGAATGTTTATATAATTCTAATTTCTGGAACACCCAGTTTATTTGTGATCATCTACTGTGTGTGGCAATAAAAAGGAGTTTATATGTCACGTGCTTTATGCATTATATGTCACATGCAGATCTAAGAGCGTAAAAACCCAGTTGATTAACCAATGCTGATGCCTATGCTGGAAGTATATCCTGCTCCAATGATATTTTCTCTTCTGCCCTTTTGACATCAGAATTCGTGAGCTCAGTGAAGGGGGGGGGGGAGGGTTATGACGTATTACGTGGGTTCCCGGAAGAAGAAAGTTAATCGTGGGTGACTCATGCAAGGAGACCCCAAGTGAATGGCACTTTTTTTTCTTTTTCATGCTTCTCTGATTCGTTGAACCCGTGATCTGACCCTTGACGACTGTGTATCTCATAGTAAAGCACTCACTATAGCTCAGGATGCTGCACTGTCGATACTTGATCTTACTTCTGACCTTTTCTGGATTTTGATTTTGTTTGTTTTCTGTGCAGTGATTTACAATGAAGACAGGGCAATTATATATTAGGTAAAAGATGTACATATGCATTTAATGTCATTCTATTTGCATGTGTTTTTTGAGGTTTTTCTTTATTTTTGGGGGTAGAAAATGTTTTTAAGGTGGATTTCTTGTCTTGTTGAGTTGTGCACTTAGCTTTTGTTATCACCTTTTATCAGGTATTTATTTGTATAATATCATGGAAATGGTAGTTCTTATGTATATTTGTGTAAGATATTGTAATTATGTACTGCTATACATAGTATGTAAAAAAATTCACCTTTTATTTTTTCCCGAGCGGTTTATCCAATCATGGATGCTTTCTGGTTCTGGGAGATTTCTCTGCGGAAGAAGATCCCACCTGCTCCCTGTGCTGATAATCTGCTTCCTCCCTTTGCAGGCCTCAACCGCTGTAGCCCCCTCACACCCCCTGAGCCAAACCCCCTTCTGCTGGGAATGAGCCCTCAGCTGCAAAAACGCAAATGCTACAAACTGCAGCCTTGAAGAGCAAAACCCGCAACGAGCTTCCCACTCTGCTTCCTTCTGCTCCTCCAAAGGCGCTTCCTCAAATCAAACAAAGCACAGTGCTTGCCCCGGAAACCAAACACAATCTGAGTCCGTTGCTCAAAATGGCGGCTAGATATAAAGTGCCCTCGCCCCCCTACAAGTCCTCCTCTGATTATGATGCCCTCCCAAGATTCCTCCCTAATTTACCCAGTCCTCCCAAGCTGAAACCTCAAGAACGAAGGCCACCAAAACTGTATAAACCTCTTTTCTAAACCTCCTAGTCCCATGGTTGGAAGCCTTGAGCACCGCGGCCATCTTCCCGTGCAATCCAAATCCTCAGAGCTATAAATCCCCACCCCCGCTTCATCCTTACAGAAGACTCCCACCTGGCCATCATGTTTGAATTCGCTGGGGACTCCAGTGCTGGTAACAGAGTCTAGACAAGCGTTCCCTCCTGTTCCCCTTTATGTTCCCCTTGTGGTTACCGGGTGCACGATTGCTTCTGCCCAAATCTTAATTAATACACAGGGTGGTTCAAAAGAAAGTATTCTGGTACATGTATATGGTCCTAGCATGAAATATACATTCTTCTGGGCCATCTTGTTCATCCTGGTTCGATGTACATTGATTTACGCTTATCACACCATAAACATACGCGTGGAGTTACGGGCTTAAGATAAATATTCAGCTTATCTAATTCCTTTTGATCTAATATTTGTTGCTTTCTCTCTATAATTGTGACCTTTTTGTACTTGTAGATCCCTTGGATACACCCGGCAACAAGAGTGGTATCACTGGCAGGCGTGGCGCCATCAAACACCAAAAGGTTCACGAGGTCAAAGGTCACAAGTTCATTGCTAAATTTTTCCGTCAGCCAACTTTTTGTTCTTACTGTGGCGATTTCTTATGGTGAGAAGCAATTTGATTTGGTTTTCTATCAATTAATTTATTACTTTCTTTTTGTTTTGCTATGAAGGGGTCTCAACAAGCAAGGCTATCAATGTCAAGGTTTGTGATTATTGTTGTGTAACTTATAATTTATGTTGATTTATTTATATTTTTATATTTTAGTGTGCAGTGCTGCTGTACATAAAAGGTGTCATGATCGCGTTCTTGGCAAATGTCCAGGAAGCGCCAAGGAAAGTAGAGACACAAAGGTATTTGTTAATTAATCATTTTTCCCGCTTATTTTAACGATGAAATAACGAGAATGTCTTTTAAGTTTAAATATTATTACTTCCTTATTTTAACTCTCTTTTTTTTTTGTAACCTTGGCAATTTTTGCATAATTGCTTTTCTGTGCACTTGAATAATTGCAATGCTGTTTTGTTAAAGTTAGTTGAAAGAAGTTTGATAATTATATTTAGAATATGTGCTGTGTTTCTTGAGTCGGGGTAATAGATCAGTATTTGACTTTCAATGTTAACACTCACCTGTCTGTTGAGACAAGGATGTACATTTAAAATTTGAGTTGAAACCTGGGCTGCTATGCATTCATTCATTATACCAGGTAGTACACCAGGCTTCTACCTGAGAGAAAATAAAAATCATTCTAGGTCGCAATAATTGACTTGAAATCACAACAATTTCAGTTCTTTATTTTTGATTCCATTATTAAATTTCTTTAATAATTTGTTTAGACTCACAAAAGAATTCCAGCGAAATATATGTTCAAATCCCCACCCCCCCCCCCCAGAATAAACTTTTAAGTTTGCTTTTAAATGTTTATTTGTACTAAGTCACTTGGGTTTTTTTCATTTGATATCCGAGTTAATGGAATTCTTTCCTTCTCTTGTTAGATTCTCACTGAGCGTTTCAACATCAATGTGCCTCATAGATTCCGGGTACACAACTACATGTCACCTTCCTTCTGTGACCACTGTGGAACTCTGCTCTACGGCTTATTTAGACAAGGACTCAAATGCTCCGGTAACAATTCATCAGGATCTCCTGTGTCCTGTATTCATGAGAATGCTTGAATATGTCATTTATTCCAGTTTATTTTTATCTTTACTTTTTTATTTTTTTACTTTTTTTTTTATTTATTTTTTTTTCAGAATGTGGCACAAATTGTCATAAAAAGTGTGAGAAGAAAATCCCGAATCTTTGCGGAGTGAATCAGAAGATCCTCGCTGAGGCCATTGACAATGTGAACCGAGTAAAATCAGTGAGCGGCAAGTCCTCATCCGCTTCGCAAGATAGCTCTCAAAGGGTGAGTAAAAGTGCTGCGACTATAATTGGTCGTGATTAAAATGTCTCTCTTCGACAGTTCTTGGAGTCATCTTTAGGTAACAATGCGATTTCATCGGAAGACTACGAGAAATTATGGGATACCAAACACAAGGCAATAAATTCGGAAATGCGCAAGTTCACCCCAACTGATTTCTCCTTCTTGAAAGTGCTGGGGAAGGGCAGTTTTGGGAAGGTATTGGTGTGAATTAACGGAAGGGTACGGAATTTTAAAAATTGTGCTTTTATTGTGATCCAGGTCATGTTAGCAGAATTGAAAGGCACGGGTGTTCATTACGCCATCAAAGCCCTGAAGAAAGATATCGTGCTGGAAGACGATGACGTTGAATGTACGATGATTGAGAAACGCATCCTGAGTCTGAGTTGTCAGCACCCTTACCTCACCCATCTGCACAGCACATTCCAGTCTGTTGTGAGCCATTTTCCTCTCTCTTTTAACCCTCAATTGTTCTCAATTCAATTCTTGCTCTCATTTAACCCTCAATTGTGCTCAATTCAATTCTTGCTCTTATTTAACCCTCAATTGTGCTCAATTCAATTCTTGCTCTCTTTTAACCCTCAATTGTGCTCAATTCAATTCTTGCTCTTATTTAACCCTCAATTGTGCTCAATTCAATTCTTGCTCTTATTTAACCCTCAATTGTGCTCAATTCAATTCTTGCTCTCATTTAACCCTCAATTGTGCTCAATTCAATTCTTGCCCTCATTTAACCATCAATTGTGCTCAATTCAATTATATTCAATTGTTGCTCTCTGCTTCAGAGTCATCTGTTTTTCGTGATGGAATACTTGAACGGTGGTGATCTCATGTTTCATATTCAACAAGCGGGTCGCTTTGACATTGAGCGGTCGCGGTTCTACGCGGCTGAAATCATTTGCGGTTTGCAATTCTTGCACGAAAGGAACACAATTTACAGGTGAGAAGTCACTGCTGATGTCATTACATGTTTTTTTAATGTGCCTCGACGGCAAATTAGTTTAACTGAATATAAATATTAGTGTGATGTATTTTTAGAACTTTTAGCCTTTGAGGAGATTAACAACTGATGTTTATCTGCAGAGATTTAAAACTTGACAACGTCATGTTGGATCGAGACGGCCACATCAAGATAGCGGACTTCGGCATGTGCAAAGAGAACGTGATCGGCGAAAGCAAAGCGAGCACATTCTGCGGAACACCTGATTACATAGCGCCAGAGGTTCACACTCATTATTAACCACTTGTAGACATTCAACATCCGGTTTGCAGATTCTCAAAGGTCTCAAGTACAACTGTTCTGTTGATTGGTGGTCGTTTGGAGTGCTGTTGTATGAAATGCTCATCGGGCAGTCGCCATTCCATGGGGATGATGAGGATGATTTGTTCCATAGCATCTGCAATGACACGCCCCATTACCCTCGCTGGATCAAAGGAGACGCAGCTTCTTGTATCAGTCTGGTGAGAGACTGTCTCTGCTGCTTTTGCCTTGATTTGACGCTTTTATTTCGTTCGTAGCTTTTGGAGCGAGATGCAGAATTGCGTTTGGGAATGCCGGACTGCACATGTGGCCCTATACGCTCTCACCCTTTCTTCAAAACGGTCGATTGGGTCAGATTGGAGAGACGTGAAATTGAGCCACCGTTCAAGCCAAAAATCGTGAGTTGAGAAAACTGAAAAAAATTGTGTGATGAGTTGGAAGTTATGGGGAAGTATTTATTTTAATTTCTGGTAAAATGAATGGTTAGAATTTATGCTGAATCGTGGCAGAAATTAAAAGACTGGGATCTGTCGCTGGGTAGGCGTAGTGGAAAATTATTTCTCTTCCGCAGAATTAATCGAATGTATGGAGTTTATTTTTGTCTTTTTTTTTGTGAACATTTTACTTCTCTACATATAATTATTGATTAGATGTGACGTGACATCTGTGGCTGGCTTTCAGTATTTCGAATAGGACCAACAGGAAATTGATCGATCATTATATTTTTCTGTCACAGTCAGACCCTGTTAATCCGCCCTCTTCCGTTCCCAAGTAAACAGGCAGAGTAACGAAAAGAGCGGATTACATGTCAGACCACAAATAAATGAAAATTAGATGTTGTACAAAAACCCATGTGCCAAATAGTCAGATAGTGGCACGTACCATTAATTTACGAGCAGGTCGTAAAAAAAACCCCGATCAAATGAAGTGGGCAATGTAGAGAGTAGAGACAATAACTGAAGGATGGTCGTTGTGGCTCTCATGCATGTGTACGTGGATCAGCTCCAACTCTCCCAGTTTCAATTCCACTCGCTTCTCCACTCGATTCCTTGATCTCCACTCACGACTCCTGTTGTTCGTTCTGCTCCTGAACATCGCCTAACTGAGCGACCTATTAAATTGAAAGTAAGCCAGCCTAAAGGAATCGACACGCGACGATTTGATTCCTTCGTTTAATTAACTTTAATTAATCGCCGACAATTGATGTATTGTGTCTTATGTTTGTTTACGCAACGATATTTCGAAGGGCAGATTACATATATAATTTATAATGGTGCAGTGTAGATTTGTTCCTGAGAATCGTGGTTGGAGGCCGATTAACAAAAAGGGCGGATTAACGGGGTCTGACTGTATAGATTTTGGTGAATAGATATATTTCCCAGATTGTGTTCTCATTCGTTGTTTTAATTCTTCAGAAATCGAATACTGACGTCAGCTACTTTGACGCTGATTTCACGATGGAGAAGCCCAATCTAACACCGCCAGACAAAGACCTCTTGAAGACGATGGACCAGGAGATATTTGAGGGATTCAGCTTTACCAACATGGCGATGGTATCCAAATAACATGGCATTATTCTTTATTCCATTTCATCGTGTGTATTCTTCCGTTTACAAAAATACATTTGTTATAAAAGCTAATTATTATATTCCCCAAACAACAGGCTGAAGCATCTGCATGTTTTTAGTGTACATTACCTGCTCCCTATTTTTTTTCAGATATTTCTCCATGTATATTTTTCCCTTTTTGTTTTTTTTTTTTATTTTTTTTTTTTTTTGAAGAGGGGGGGGGTTGGTAAAAGGGTATTTCCCCTGACTATTTACATGAGCAGTTATTATTTTCTCTCACTTGCAAATGGACTGCTGTTTTGAAATCCTCTTGTATTGGCTAGTCGATTATATTTTATATATTTTCTTCATCTCTTAATCAAAATGATCCAGGTTGAATCTTATATAACTGTAACTCGTGTTGTATAAAATTTACACATTCTCCTTTTTCCAGATACTATAACATACAACTGCTTCTTCTATAAATAAATTATAGCTAAATAATTGAGGGTTATTTTTGTTGATAAAAGAGATACTTGTTGATATATCACCTTCTAATTTTACAAATAAAAAATATTGATATTTTAACTCAAAATATTTTATCACCTTTTTTTTTTTTTACTTCTAGTAGCTAATTGTTGAAATTTGTTAATTGTTGTGAATTTTAACTTACATTATTAACATATTCAAAGCATTCCAC
Organism: Capitella teleta; assembly: GCA_000328365.1. NCBI lineage: Eukaryota > Metazoa > Annelida > Polychaeta > Capitellidae > Capitella > Capitella teleta. The sequence goes on from KB302654.1 coordinate 199,267, forward strand.
TGTTTTCATTGCATGACAGAAATTTTACATATATTATGTATAATTGTACAATTTCCTTAACTTCTCAGCAACAAGTTTTTTCATTCAAAATGTGCTGTTTCTCCAATTTATTAACTTAATTTTTGTCTTTTTGAACTTTTGATGTCTTTAATTACAAATATACAGAATGTGAAAAAGAAAAAATAATAATAATGTCTTTCTTTGATGTCTCAACAATTGTAAATTGAAATCTGCTATGACAATTAAAACATTCGATACCCTTAGAGTCTTTGGCTTCACAACTCAAAGTGCGAATAAAATGTCTGCACGAATCTACATAGAATTCACGACCACTGGATAGTAATTAACTAATATACATAATCTAATATACACCATGCTCTATCGCAAAATCAGATGCCACCGATCCATTTGTGTTCGGTGCTGTTAGGAATTGAACCCATAAAAATGCGTCATGACCCATTGTCGTTTCGAAAGATGGTTATTGAATTAACAGTTCGCATTGGGATTGTTTTGCAGCATATATCCCGCTTGGATAATTAAGCTGCTTCTTAATCGAGGGTCAAGGTTGTTGCGTTTAGAAACCCTTTAATAATTATCATCGTTCTTTGATCTCACGTGAGCAAAAAAAAACAATTCAGGTATATAGCGATGACGAGATCAGGAGAAATAGTGTTTACTGAGGCACAAGTGATGATTTAGAGTTCTGTCATCCCTATTCATTCCAGGGTAAGGAGTCCTCCACAAACGAATATACTGCGGGAAAAGTGCGTACAAAAAGTACAAAATACCTGATAGACATGCACGGAGTACCGTAAATTTAATTGAAGAGCATCCGAACTGAGTGGGATCTAAACAAGGAGCTTAGATAACAAGGAGGCGCCTTAACAGCCAGCGAGCATAGCGTGGAGTGAAGCCACCCCCAGAGCCGTTATGATTATAAGCAGGAGACCGCCGCCATGTACACTTACCCAAGATAACTTTAACGGTCGTCTTATCAAATCTAACCAGAAAACAGGATGCCTGGGATTTTGTGTTGCCATTGAAAGCTTACTTAATTTATACCCCTTTGTCGTGTCATCCTTCAATATGTCATTTGTTTGTACATACAAAATTTCCAAGGATCACCTCGAGTTTTTTTTGTTTTTTTTTTTTTTCTTCTTGGCAACGTCCGTTGTCATTTTGAATGCAATAATAATTCCACCGTAACGCAATTTCGATCAGCATTCAAACGATTGGTGACTGATGTTCAAGATATCACTCGTGGAAATTGCCTATACTCCTGGAATCTGTACTCATTCGATCTTACTGTGATCGAGCAGCCACCAAATAAAATACATATCAAATACATCACCCTTCCCTTTCAATAATGAATGAGTCACGAAATATTAGAGTATATGACGAGCCCCTTCCTATACATGATGTTGAATGTTCTTCCAATGATTCTGCTGCTCTGTCTTAACATATTCAAATGGTTTGCGCCTATATTGCTGGTTAAACATCTATTCAGTGCATTGCATGTGTCGGTGCCCTCACCAGTGTTGATAACTCACCCTCTTTTTTTCTTTGATCCGGCACAAGCAGTGGCGTAGGAACCGGGGGCGGGGGGGTTGATGTATTCAGCACTCCTTAAAAATAATTTATCTAAAGTCTGCCGCCAGAGCGGCACCAAACTCATCATTTTTAGTGGTCTTTGTGTCTTTATGTTTATCTATCTATGCGTGTATATTATGCTCTCATATTATTTGTATTGTGTATACGTCCATAATCGGTGTGATAAATAAAATTTCAACATCTGAAATTCAGTCTAAACTTCTCTTTTCTCTATCGCATCACGCACTGATATATCTGCGTATCGCGCATTGAGTTATAAAATTATGTAACAGTGTATCGACGATAACACCTGGATATGTACATTTAATAACTAGCATGTAAGCAAAGGGAAGTGAATTAAGATATAAAGAGCGCCTGTGTAAACTTGAGTTCGTGTGTGTGACACAGTCGGTCTGTTAAGGCTCCGGTCAGTTTTGGGCGAGTGGAGAAGGCAGTCGCTGTGCGCTCGAGGGGAAAAACCAATAGGGCCGGCTTCAGTGGATCCAATAGGCCGTCTCCTTGTGATCTAAGCTCATAGAGATAGACTCGATCTAGTGTCAACTGTCAAGTGACAGCAGAGCAGAGAACCAGATCTCCCAGGGAATTGTTCACGCACCAGAAAACTAATTGTGATCTTCGGCTGCAAGAAGATCATCTTATGCCTTCTTTAAACAAATATTAGGCAGAAAATATCCCTTAACGTTGTTCGATTGCGTAAATGTTTTCACGTGAATCGCTGTCATCTTGCTCGCTCGCAGTAAACGTGTTGTTGTTTTTGTACTGCGCGTGCTTTCTGTTTTTGGGCTGCTCTGATTGGCTGAAATGGATAGCTTCACGAGGGGAATAGACCAATCATGCGCGAGAGTTGCAACACTTCATTTGACGTTTGCCTCTTGTGCTTCGCAATGGAATCCATTCTTCCATAGATGCAATGGTAACCTCGATATTCGGAATGCATTATTTCCTTACACAAGTATCAAGGCAGGGTTTTCTTGGCACGGAATGCTATCAATTGGTGCTATGAGTCAATAGAACATCACTTGAAATTTATTTCCCCATCCCTCATTTAAAATGTGTCATAACGTACGATATCAGTGCTGCAATTAACGAACGGAATGAAGTACAGCATGCGTATGGACCGACATGCAGGGCTCGAAATAAGTGAAAAAGTTTACTTGCTACATGGCGAGTAAACAGGAAATTTTCACTCGCCAAAATATATTTTTACTCGCCAGAAATTCTGACGAAAAATATAACGCAATATAAATACACCAACACAATTATTTTACACTTATAGTATAATCTCGATATGTCGAATTTCAAGAGAGCGTCGAAATCACTTCGAGTTGTAGAGCCTTCGATTTATAATAACCTAGATCAAGCATGGGAAAAAATGAGTTGAGTTAAGTTTTTTCTTTGTGGTCATGCTGAAGATAGTACGTGCAGAGACGAAATGATGACCCAACACTGCCCTCCGATCATTCAAGTATCCACCCCCTGTGAAGTCTGGTGTGTTTTTCTTATTTTCTTTGATTTTGCCAATTTAAAAAGATCACGAACGCTTTGTAGATTTCTCTAATCGTCTTTAAACAATGCCGACCACAAATTGAATGAGACTGTGCGTCTTTATTTTGACATCTATTGTGACCATGAGTAGGATTCGAGAGTTACTCCGAGAACCGCTCGCTTTCAACTTCGAAAAAAGTGTGGATGACGTTGATTGGACGATCCAAGTCGAGCAATTATTTGAGACAACTTTATCCAATCACAGGCAAAGTTTCTCTGGCATCCAACTCTGCGTGAAAATTTTGCATATTGAGTTAACTTCGACTTTAAGGTATTATAAGTTATCCAAGTGGATGGAAAATGGCTTTGAGTTATAGAGCAATTCGAGTTAGGGGAGTTCCACATATGGAGATTATACTGTAATACGTACTACGTACGTCACTTTCTAAACTAAATTTAATTTAGATCGATCGTCTGTGGCCATTCACTGCCTCGTAGTGCACCTAATTATAGCCATATGTCAAATGCATTCAGTACTATCACTCTGCCCCCAGAAGAGTGTGTTTCCCTCTACTGGGTTATGCTGGTATGTTGTAATGGCCATGTGTTCACTCTCAATTAGGTGAGCCAAGACAGCCAACAAATGAAAATTACAAGGAAAGCACAGACTTGTCGACATCGCCAATCCTTTGATCGACCCATAGCGGGAATCTTCAAAAGAATTACTTAAAAAAAATTAGTTAACTTGAGCTTTAACTAAACCGTGTTGATTTACATCTTGGAGCATAAGATGGAATCAACTTTTGATTCCAAATGTCGTATCAGTGATCAGATGAATCGACATAATTATCTCAGAGTTGTTTCAAATACATTTGTCGATATCGTATATACCATTATCCGTGAACTCTCAGGAATATTACTGTTAACCAAGTATACTCCAAGGTACAATTTTGCAAAATTCAAATTCAAAATCGTGAATATTCGACAAAATTCTATAATTATGATGAATTCAAAGATGATCAAGCCAGCTGAGTGATGAGTAGTCTTACTGTTCACATACTTATAGAGCATTTAGATCAATATGCTCTCTGGTGTAAATAAAATTACCTACAGATTTTGATCACAGCCTAAGACAGACAGCTGTCAAACGTTCACCCTTATATATATACTGCTATATGTATATGTCTCACATGTAACAAGAAATATTGAATTTGAATTTAGTTTGTTTAATCCGAAATTCGAAATGTTACAAACACAAATAACACAAAGGACATTAAACAATGCAATAAGAAGCTGCAGAAAAACAAAATCATAACAGAGGGTCTTTATGGTAGCACACTTGAACAAATTTCGAACATTACATGCATATAATGCCAATGGATTTGGACACTGTCTTTAATCAAGCAAATATTATCAATGGTATGTTCTTTGGGTACATTGAAATTTTAGATGCCTTGGCAATGCTTACGTACGGTGCATGGTAGAACGCACCTTTTTCAGGTATACAGGTGTATAGATCCACTTCGATTGAAACGTACTTTTGAAGCTCAGTTTTAAATGCCAAGGTAGCTGTCAGCACACGTTTGTTAATGGTCAATAAATGTGAGCTATGCAATAATAAACGTCTAGTTGCATTGAATTATCACACTTTTGATAAAATGCTAATCGTCCATAAATTACGGCTTTTAATCAAATTGAAGACGTGTATATCAAATAATTGACATGCACCAGACGATTGTGATTAACTTATTAAGCAACTTGGCGATAAGCGTAGGATGAGACAGACACCTGTACGCAACATGGTGGCTGACGATGAGCTAATGAACAGATGAACTCATTCCAGCCCACGAAGCCATTCTTATGTACAAGTATTTATCCCCACATTCGGTCATTACATTGTACGGAATTCCACTCTTGAAAAACATGACGTCATTATTTGAGTTCTTTATTCGAGGGGCGTAGCTAGTACTGGCCATATACTTGGGCGCAGAACGGTGAGAGAGGAGTGTCCCATATATATACTGAGAGGCAAAAGAAATGCTGCTCAGTCACTATCTGTTGGTTAATCGAAATTGATAACTTTACTCATAAAAAGACAAAGTCATTACCCTTTTTTCTATGAAAGGAAACCACGAAAAACAAAAGGTTGAAAGAGGTCATCAAAGAGGGTTGAGTGAAAAATGATTTTGAGGGACACCTGTAGAAGAAGTGTGACATCCGTAACTGAATTGAGGTTTCTCAGCAAAGAGTTCAGTGATTTTTTTTTAGCCCTTTGTGACATCGATCTTTACTACCAGTCGGTTTTGGCTGGATTGGTTCGTTTGAACTTATATCAAGTGACCCTCATCTTTTGCTATTCGGGGTAACAGGTGATGAGAATATTGAGGTCTGAAATTGCTCCATTAAGCTTTATGGATTAGAATCGATGAATTGAATTTATATTGTTGAAAGCTCGTTACTGAATTCAATTGGGTGTTAACAGCATTACATTAATGTCAAATTTAATGTCAATTGGTAATGTATATAAACCCAACTACTGCCGCTGATGTTGAGTTTTGAGTTGTCAACATGAAGATCTTTCTCGTCTTGACCCTGGCTCTGTTTGCGGACTTTGCCATGGGTAAGTTATTTCACTGACATTAAACCTCAGCTTGATATTGTAATCCACAGGTGACATCGACATGTGTTTCGTGGGAAAGCAGACCAAGACTCAATTCCTCGAGTTTCCCAACCATTGCCCAGGAAGCAATCACTTCTATTTTGACATGAAGCCCTGTGCAGTCAGAATCGAAATAACCGCAATATTCGGAAATGATATATTCAAAGTATATTTAGACCAAGGAAATGTTAAAGCAGCGTATAAAACATGTAATTTAAAGATAATAGAAAAGCATGCTTCAAAATGTCTTCTTCCAGGAAAAACACTGACACGCTTTAGTCTTTTGGTTCAAATGGAACAAGGGTGAGCTGGGCAAGAATTGGAAATTGGGAGCAGAATACTGTACAAAATCAAAGACGCCGATGTACATCCGAAGTTGTGTGCACGTCTTGTTTACATCGTGTAAAATGGAATTGCTGAATTTGAAAACCAGTGTGGTGAGTAAAATAACCATGCATTCAAAGATTGCGAATTACCGCTCATTGGTAATGTGTAAATATCGGCTGAACGCTTACGTGTGAATGTGACTGTGTGTATGGTCTATCTCACCTGGAAACTCAAGCAAATTGAAGCAAGATTGCAAGTAAGATTTTTAAATCATTTATCTTAAAAGTGTAGTTAGGAAAACACTCGGTCTAACGCTCATATGGCTGACTGACCAAGTGGCCAACAATCTCGGGTAGTATGCACAGAGCGTAACCATTACCTTTTGCTGACTATTCTGTTTCTAGGAATACAAGCAAAAGATCAGAATGTGTGAGATCCCTGGATGACCTCTGACTGCGGTTGATCCCTCAAAGATCATGTTGGGTGAGGATACCAAGTCACGACTCTGAAATGAGGTCCGAGAAGATCAAATTATGCTTTGTATTCTTATTAACCTACAGGAGTTGAGGTGCTTCGTGGCAGGCCGACACACGCCCACCCAGCGTGAAACAGCTCTCTCCTAGAATGTGACAGCAATGTGACAGACCATCCACTCGCCCAGTAGCCTACATCTATAGGAGAACGTGAGCAAAGTATCACAAGGCAATCAAGTGGGTAAAGATAAACTTTTGTGGCATGCAGTCTAATTGCATGGTGTCTGCATTATCAACAAATCAATCTCGTGACCTGTGGAAAGAGGTTACTCTGCTTCGGACGAGAAGAGAATTGCAAAAATATTTGCCTGCAAATATGAAACCTTGTTTAAACTAGTTTTGTTTTTGACAGTGACTAAATGCCAGCACTGATGGAGGATCTGCACTATCGCATCGATGAACGTGCCTATGAATGCCCAATCTGCACCCATGATGCCGTCATGTGCCCTGATGACGTGGCCACAGCAGCTAGACGTTTGAACACTGGCAAGTGCGACGGCAGGGTCTCTTCTCAACGGATCATATCCTGCATGGTGGCCATGCTCTGCACAAGACAATGGTTGAGCTATTTACGGGAATGATTCGTACTGGAACCACTCCAACTCCCAGGCACGACTTTGTTGTGATTCCAATTCCCAAGAACACGAGAAATGATTCTAAAAACTACCGCGGCATTGCCTAATACAGCCCTTTCAGCAAACTCTATGAGCTTTCACTGCTGATGTACCACTCAGATGAACTCAATCGAATAGCAGCAGCTTTTCGTGACTTTGTGCTACTCAGAGGAGAGACTGGAGATTTTAATTTAAGCTGTATTATCGAGCATCTGGCCACATGTTGAACTTTTAAACTTTTAGCTCTTTTATCATCATTTCATTTTGATATATATTCTTTTAACAAGACATGTATTTTTATTTATGCTGTGTAGCATTTTACGCACAATGTTGTGAAACCGAGAGTTTTTGTTTGTTGAGTTTTATGTCATTATTGCATGTATATGTAAAATAAATATTATGTGATATTAAATATTGCTATGACACACAAACATTGTATTTGATTTGAACGTCATAAGCGGGGATCGCCGTTCATGATGTAGTGGAGTACATCTGTGGTTTAACCCCCAAAAAATGCAACAAAATATTTTTCACGGTTTAGGGTAGGTTTTGGGGTGCTAAAAATTAATGGATAAAAAAGAAAAAAGTTTACCATCATCGGGCGTCAGGAAAGGTTTTTTTTTTTCTGCTAATTAGTTACCTTGATTACACCACAGGTGTGTTTACCATCCAAACATAGGCAACTGGTATATCAAAATTAAGATCTATATCAGACATGATCAGAAATGATATAACACATGCCAATATATGTATCTGGACAGCTTCCGGTAGGGTCTAATTAATCACAGGTGTGAAAATATCCTGAAACGTCAAAATAATTGCTCGGTGTGTCTCAAATATTGAGCATTTTACGACAAAAGACTTTCACATCACAAGGGAAATACTTATGAAGAGAGTGGAAGAACTATTAATTAGGCAATCATAGTTATACATTGATTAATGGCAGCATCACTTTAAGAAGTATTGACAGAATGCACACACTGTAATTACCTGGCCTATAAAATATTAAAACTGCTATGGATTGGATAAAATGGTGATTACATATTTCAACATTTTTAATGCCCACTATATATAATTTGTTCTACCGTTTAATGTGTGTCTATAATCCAAGATACCGGCCGGGTGCAAGGCAGGCCATAGCACCTGCAGGTGCATCGCTTATTTCTGTAGTAAGGGTGCAGACGAAGCATATCATTCTCAGCAAGTAGTCTGGGATGGTGGTTTCCGAATCATGATCGACACGAAAGTGGTTGGCCTCCACTCTCCATATATCCCATCTTCTGGTTTTGTGCCGTTTAATGTCCCAACCCAAACCATGAGCTGGAGATAGCCCTGGCTGTGCGCATCTTGATGTCAGACATCATATAGGCGGGAGGCGCTCATGCTGCTCTTATCCAAGGAATATCCATCCATTGCTTTCCAGCTGTTCACCAAGAAATCCGCAATAGCTTCACAGTCAATTTTTCAGTGTCATATCATATACTTTTTTGGTACATGTAGTTTTATTCGACCTCTATTGTTTACACTATAAAAATGCTTTTGATTGACATGATACATGAATAACAGCAACACATCGGCATCTTCCCAAATCAAGGTAGTGGGCATTTTGCACGATTTTGTGACAGCTGATTTAACTAAGTCAACGTCGGTGTCAGCTTCAGCCTGGAGAACCCTGCAACCCATGCACTCTCTTGAGCTCGTCAGTGATCATGCCAGTGGGGCGTTCTTTGTTTCTCCACTGAGAGAGGAAATACGATACATACGGACAAAAGTCATAGGAGGGAAGACTTCATGGCAGACATCGCAGATGGCGTTTAAACCCTTGAATCTTGAATCGCTCGCTCAACACGCATCCAACCCCCTTATAATAGCGCAATGAGATTTCACCGGATTTGCATCAACCTCAAGAATGACCCAATCATGCAGACCCCAAAAAACTAGATTTCCGGAAAAAAACCCAGAGCAATCACATCCCTGAAAACTGTAAGCAGAATGGCTTAATTTCCTTGCTTGAATGGCGTGCTTTGCAATTCTTAATAATCTTATGCATATTCATGAGCAAGTCAGCACAATTCTGCAGTATAGGGGAAGGGTGGGGAGGGTGATATGGGATATTGAGTTCAGATTTTAGAGATACTGTAAATTCATTAATTTTCGCGGGTATTTTTATTTCGCGGTCAAGCTAACAAAATTCGCGGTATATAATTTCGCGGCCGAGCATGGGTTAATGATCTTTTTTTAGGCTACCAGATGCATGCTGTTGGCGTGATATAACACCTGACAGCATGTGCTACTAAAATGCACCTTTTAGAGGCAAGCATTTTCGCGATATTAAATTTCGCAGGTCGACCGCGATCGCGAACATAGCGAAATTAAGTTCCGCGCGAAAATGATTGAATTTACAGTATGTTGACTAGTTTTGACAGATCGTCAAACTCTGTTTTAAGGAAGAAGGCATCAGCAAAAACACAAATAATTTTGCTACAAATACTAATAAGCTATTTATTGAAAACAGAAGATACAGAAATATATTTTCTGTCAATTATAGCACAAAAAAAAAAAAAAAAAAAAAAAAAAAACGTCAGAGTACTGACGTGAAGCCGACTAACAGGCGACCAACATCGTATTTTCATATTTTGTTCGATATTTTATTTATTACATTTATTTTTTTTTGCCGGTGGAATAATCACTTGAGTGAATGTTATCTACTCCATTAAAAAAACAATTCTTCCTTCTTTTATCCCATAAACACGCACGTCGTATTTCAGTCACAAAATAACCAAATTCTCTTAGCCATCATATGGTCATCCTATGGTCGGTTTGACGTCAATTGACGTCATGACCACTATACGAAGTTGCAGCAACGTTCGCACTAACGTCATGTGCGCACTGGGGAGTAGATGATGGAAACAACGATTCATGAAATCATCAACCATTGCTACTACATGCATTGCAGTATTCAAACTAACTACAGTATAACATGCCATTCCTAAGACGCGACTTTGAATAGCTGTGAAAGCAGTAAAAACAACAGCAGCACAATAATTAACTCGTCTGCTCCAGCGTCAACATATGGCGTCAGTTACTGTAGAACACTAAATTTTCACTGCGAGATCAATTTTCGCGGTTTTCGCGGTGAGTCTCGACCGCGAAAATTAGATTCCGCGTAAAAAAGTGGGCGATCCGGGCGATCTCTGCGTTGGGCCGTTGGCGGCAGCACAGCAGACAGCGTCAGCCGGATTCACTTCTGCATTGGGGTCAGGCATCTCTCAGCGATTTCGGGGAGGACTTTTGTCGATTTTTTGTCGATTTTTTACAGTATCTCTAAAATCTGAACTGAATATCCCATCACCCTCTCCACCCTTCCCGTATACAGCAGAATTGTGCTGACTTGCTCATGAATATGCATAAGATTATTAAGAATCGCAAAGCGCACCATTCAAGCAAGGAAATTAAGCCATTCTGCTTACAGTTTTCAGGGATGTGATTGCTCTGTTTTTTTTTTCTTCTGGAAATCTAGTTTTTTGGGGGTCTGGATGATTGGGTCATTCTTGAGGTTGATGCAAATCAGGTGAAATCTCATTGCGCTATTATAAGGTGGTTGGATGCGTGTCGAGCGAGCGATTCAAGATTCAGGGGTTTAAACGCCATCTGCGATGTCTGCCATGAAGTCTTCCCTCCTATGACTTTTGTCCGTATGTATCGTATTTCCTCTCTCAGTGGAGAAACAAAGAACGCCCCACTGGCATGATCACTGACGAGCTCAAGAGAGTGCATGGGTTGCAGGGTTCTCCAGGCTGAAGCTGACACCGACGTTGACTTAGTTAAATCAGCTGTCACAAAATCGTGTCAAATGCCCACTACCTTGATTTGGGAAGATGCCGATGTGTTGCTGTTATTCATGTATCATGTCAATCAAAAGCATTTTTATAGTGTAAACAATAGAGGTCGAATAAAACTACATGTACCAAAAAAGTATATGATATGACACTGAAAAATTGACTGTGAAGCTATTTTCAAGTTGTTAGAGCATCTGAAGAAGTGAATGATGTTGATCAGATCCTTCTCTTTTATGCAATAACGAATCGCCGAGATCGCCTCGAAGATGCAAATCTATTGGACGCGGAGGTGACTCCGAATTCAATGTTTGGTAAGCATCGAACTCTAAGTGCATGTTTGGCAACATTCAATTCTCTGATCCTTCGATCATTGTTTTTAATTTTCAAAGATACCATCATTCGTAATTGTCTACAAAGGGCCGCTGCTTCTTTGATTACGTAATTATTTCAAAGCAGTGCAGACAAACTTTAACCCACCTTATCGTCAATGCAGGCGTCGGTGATTAGGTGTGAAATCGATGCTGCATGCTATTCGCTCTGCCCCATGACGCGGAACCGAGAACGTAGAAAGCCCAGCTTTAAAAGGAGCGATAATCTGTTGCTTTGTTATGGAAGAGAGCTACTATTTCCAGAATTTTTTTCCATCACATCCTTGACCGCGAAAAATTGATTCCGCGAAATGACGCAAACATGGAAAACCGTGAAATTTGAATTCCGCGTAAAAATAGTGTTCTACAGTACTTCAGACTTGCCTGCATGATATTAGGCACCTGCTTGGACTCACAGGGTTCAGTTATTTAACTGGGGATTTAACAAAAATCTATTGCTTGGGGTTGAACAAATAATCTGACCTTTATATTTTATTTGGAGAACTAATTTTTTACTCACTATCTACATGGCAACCGTTCTTGATATTTTCACTCGCCAGGGAGAACTTTTACTCGCGGCGAGTAATCGAGTCTTTTTTCGAGCCATACCGCCATGTGTGGACTAACTGGACCATAGAACTACTAGAATGTATTGGGTCACGTATGGAAGTGACCAGTCAGAATTGAAGCCAAATTTAAGAAAATCTTTGCTCAAGTGCCGAGGCATCGCTATCAGAACAGCTCAAGCTCGACATGCTGGCGCTTCATATATGTTATATATTCCCTTTTAATTCCAAACTATGGTGAATAGGCGGCGGGCGCAGTCATTCTAATTAATTACTCTTTTATACGTCAATGGACTGGACTCTCTTCTACGCGCGCAGCAATATATAAAACAACCTTCATGGAACTTTATTCACACGAAAGAACTAATTTTATCGACACGGAATATACCTGCCAACAAAACATCCGGGCGTTTTAAAGAATTTCGCATCATGGCCGAAAGTGAAGTAGGGCCAACGAATTCGACGGAAAATCGCTTAGCAGCCGACACCGAAGCCGCAGAATGTGCTCAGTGTCCGGTCACAATGACGCAAAGTATCCCGGCCATAAGTGCGACGCCTGAAAACTCGGCAATCGTGCCTGACACGACCGAAAATGGTGCGGACAGCGCGCTTGTTTGCGATCGTGCGATGTCACATGTCGCCAAGGAGAGCAACACTGCGGACTCAGTCGATCTGAACATGGATGATGTCACCTCACAACTCCAGCTGATGGCCCCTCCAGACGCGAAGCTTGATTCAAGCATCAGCCCCGAAGGTCTTAGTAAGCGCAAGCGGGTCCAGCACAACTACAGACGCTTGTCCAGCTCTGGATATCTTGATGATTATGAAAGCAAAGATAGATTTTCCACCAAGAGTGAGACAGATGGGGTTGTTGAGCCTGTGTCACCGAAGGGTAGGTCCCCTGGTGCCAAGCTGAAGCATCACTCTAAGAGCCCTGTTGATGTCGTTAGTGGTAGCATGGGTGCGTTGGGATTATTGCTGAATTTATTTATTATTTTAATATTGATTTTTATCTTTTGCAGCTTCTGTGGATAAAATCAAGGAACACTCCAAGCAGAGGAGTTCGTCATCAAAGAAAGACTCTTCTAGAAGCCGGCATCGTTCATCACATTCTTCGTCTTCTTCTCACAAACACCAAGACTCGAAACACAGACGATCAGAGAAAAAAGACTCTGTGAAAAAAGTGGTAACGCCTGTGAAAAGTGACTCCACAGCGGAAATAAAGACCCCTGAATCAAATCCAGTTGTTCCCACCGCGGAAACGAACGGCTTAAGCCCCTCGTGTAAGATAAACTTTGACACCAATGGCATCTTGAATGGTGACTCAGTCCCTGAGGTGGCAGACAAACGTTCGCAGAACAAACCGGGTCAGATGATCATTGAGACCACGCCAGAGAAGAAACCTTTGTCTCATCGTTCGTCTTCATCGAAGACATCCGACAGTCATCGCAGCAGCTCATCGAAAGATCATAGGTTGTCTTCGTCTTCTCGTCATCACCACAGGCACAAACACCGGCATCGAGATCACGAGCGGTCGTCCAAAAGCTCAGCGGTCGTCTCAAATGGCAGCAGCGAAAGCAGCAAGAAGACTCTGAATGGCAACACTGTCCCCAAAGTCAACGGGGACGCTACGCTGTCAAAACCCCTTGGCAGCGAGGTGAAGAAGTCGGTTGATGTTGGGAAATCGTCTGGTGTCGACAGCAGTAAGCGCAAACTAGGCTTTGATGAGAACTCGTCACCGGCGAAGAAAGTAAAAACTGAACACTCGAAGCTGAAATCTGAGCCGAAAGTTCTGCCGGAGCCAAAGGCCGTCCCTGAGCTAGACACCACTGGTACACCCAGTAAGCGACCTAAGAAGGTCAAAGTTGAAGTCGAACCGGATGAAGACACAGAGGGTTACCTGTATCCAAAGAGGAATATTAGCAGCATGGTGAAGATTGGCAGCGTTATGAACAACGAGTTAGAATACAGACTGAGAAACCACTGTTTGCCTACGCCCGGCCTTAAATACGGCCACCTTATGCATATTGAGCGTGATTCCAATGGCGGGGGAACCGTGGTTCATAGCTACGCCGATGAACTGGCAAAATTGAGCGCTTCTCAGATGCAAGATTTTGTTCAGGAATATTTTAAGATTGTCTTTGCCGAGGAGTCGGTTGGAGTGGGCGTTCATTGCATGGGCATTGTGCATGCCTCTGCGACGTACCTCCCCGATCTACTCGAGCATTTCTCCCACCATTACCCTGATATGTGCGTCAAGTCAAATGTGATGAACAAGAGTGATGTGGTGTCAATGTCTATGAAAGCATTCCGGGACAATGTTCACAAGGCGTACTGCAACGGAACGTTCAGATGCGGAGGAATGCTCTCGGTAATGATTCACTTCTCATCCTTCTTTTGCAGCTGTCGTATTGTTCTGCATCTTTTATCTTTGTGTATCAGTCGCTGTTTTTACTACTGATGAGGGAATTTTTGTGGAGCTTGAAGTCGATGCACACGGGTGTCGTGATTGATTATGCTAAATAGATGCATAAATTATATTTGAGGATAGTCGATGCTGATGATGTCCTAGATGCAGGCTTCAGATTGGCTGCAGACAGTTGTGGGATTGAGATTAATTACTTGAGAAGTTGAGAATGGCGGGATTTTTTCAAATTTTGTTAGATTGAAATTCTCTTGGATGGAAATGTAGAGACTAGAGACGAGTAACAATTTTGCATTGGGCGAATGGTGACTTTTTCCTCTCATTCGTGGATATCACGTGCATAGAAGTTAGCACAACGCAAAATGTTGAGAATTTTGTGTTCTACCGTAATACACAACTCAATAGTTGGTCACACTAAGTACATGTTCCCGTTATAGATTGATGATTTCTTCAATGTCAAAATGGTTCAATGCTCGTTGAATTAGCAGGTTAACTGACATACAATTGATGTATCATTTCCACTTAATTATCCACCAAACTCCAGACAGGACCATTTATCTGAATTATAGTTCTATCTTTTCTTTTTTAATATGGAGGAAAAATTTTGATATATTATGGCTATCATATGAAAGGTTATCTTATTATGCATCTGGGACGTGCTTCAGCATTTCAGTTTGATTTCTTGTGAACTCTGTTTATATGATATGGATTCAATATCTCTTTTGTGATTTAAAAAAAAATCCCTAAATAGTAAATACACTCTTGACTTCCTAGGTAATAATTATTTAATTATCTTTGACTTATCTGTAATTCTGATGTCACTGTCACAATGTAATTCATAAATCACACGATTATTTGACTTGAAACGTGCATGCGCAATTGCCAATTTTATGGTGAAAAGGGATGACATTACGATACCATGTGGTCTTCTGATGTTGAAGGGTGTTAGACGTGCAGTCAGGAGTCTGACCCTTGAGTTGTCGGTGACCCCTAGATTCCCTTGCTTAGTCGCTTTGTTGAGTGAACGTTTGTCTTTTTTTCCTTGCACAGATCAGTCTTGTGGGGACCAAAGCAGAGGAGACGGGCGACTACTTCCCTGCTTTCCTGGATCTCCTCGAGGAAGACCCCTTCCTGCGGCATGTCATGCCCTGGGGTCCCGCTTCTGCCATCCACAACTCAAAGCGACCCGAAAGCAACGACGGCCCCATCATGTGGATCCGCCCGGGAGAGCAGTTTGTGCCGACGGCCGATCTTCCCAAGTCTCCCCTCAAGCGGAAACGGTGCGCATTGCATAATAGCTGCGAGTACAGTGGCTCACAGACCACTTAGCTAAGCTATGATTGGATTTGTAAATCTCCAAATTTTGATGAAATATTTTGCATTTGCCTAAACATGATTTTCTTAATTTCAGTGGCATCAATGAGCTGAAGAACTTGCAATATCTCCCACGCGGATCTGAGGCCAGAGAGACGCTCGTCCAGGATCGAACGAGGGCCCATGCTGACCATGTGGGTCAAGGGCTGGACCGGATGACCACAGCCGCTGTGGGCATCCTCAAAGCAGTGCACTGTGGCCAAGAGTAAGTTGAAATGGTCAACTATTTGACCCATGATTATTTTTCTTTACAAGGTACACTGACGATCGTGCGACCAAGGACGTCATCTGCTTTCATCCGGCCGACTTCAGCCAAGTTGCTGACACTCTGCAGCTGGATCTGCATGAGCCACCCATGTCGCAGGTCAGTTTATTTAAGACCGAGAGCGCTTTATCTGACAGTCGTTCAAATGCAGTGCATCTCCTGGGTGGATGAAGCCAAACTGAACCTGATGCGCCGTGAAGGCATCCGGTACTCAATGGTGAAGCTGCGTGACAATGACATCTACTTCATCCCACGCAATGTCATTCATCAGTTCCGCACGGTCTCTGCCGTCGTGAGCATCGCGTGGCACACACGCTTGCGTCAGTACTATCCGGAGTTGTTCCCCAAGGAGGAGAAGAAGGAAAAGGAACGCAAACATCACTCATCGTCATCATCGCATCGTCACAAGGACAGACATCGCCACCGCAGCAGCAGTAGCAGTCACAAGGCACGGCACTCGTCAGGCGAAAGCAGATCCAGCAAAGACAAGCACTCGTCCTCATCCAGGCACAGCCACAGCAGCAGCAGCAGCCACAGGGATCGCAGGGACCGACACAGGGAGAAGGGCAGCACCCACAAACCGTCCTCAAGCGCCTCTAGGGAAGAGGTCGTCAAGAAAGAACCTCTGACTGCAATCGACAGTGGAGTGATCGCAGATGTGAGTCCTACAGTGCCAGTCAGTGTCATTGTTGAAGAGGAAGAGGTGAAGGTTGTTCCCATGGAGACTGTTGTTACCGTGGCAACCGAAGTCGAATCACAACCTCACCCAGTTGCGGATGTTCAACCAGTGGAAGTGATCCCGGAGGAGGTGGTGCAGGTTCAAAATGATGTGGTTGCCATGGATACGTCTGCTGCTCCTCCCTGTGTCCCTGTGGAGAGTGTCCAGCCAGCTGGTCCGATGACAATCTCTGATCTCGTTACGCTTATCTCATTTTCATTGTCATGGGTTTTTTTTTTTTTTTCAGATTTCAATTCAAGCGTTTAAAACAGTTTTTGATTTATTGGAAATTTATTTAATTTCCATTTAATGATAACTCAGTTTTTGTAGAAGGAAAAATGTAATTTTTGTTATATTTTCACTCAAATAATGATGACAATTTTTCAATTTGCCAAATAGATTTTTAGATACGGATTCAGGAATCATGAATTGCTCTACAAAACCAGGTTTTTAAAATTTCTCTTTGGAGCAGACTTCTAATTGATTAATTACATACGTTGATCAATTTTAATATTTCTGATTAATTTGGAGGAATCTGCTAGAGTCAGCTTTGCAATGATTTGAAGAGGCACCTGCTTATTAAAGAGATTGTTAATTATCTGGTTTTTCTTGACATTAATTATTTCAGAGTCTGCTATTACACTTGAAATCCTTTTCTTATCTTAAATGGAACTTTTGTTTTTGCATGGATCATCTCAATAAACGCATTTCAGCTATTAGTACACACACAAGTTATCTTCATTTTAGCTCGACTCATCTTCTTTCTTGTGAGTAATTACTGGTACTAATTGCAGCATTCAAAGAATTTTATCTTTTCTGGGTTTCAATACTGGTTGTTTGAAATGTTACTCTGGCAATGTGTCCTAACTCATGGAAACCATAATTTATCCTTAAGATGAATGTATAATATGAAGTCTCTACTGTTTTTATTCTTCTCAGTGTGCTGGTCAACTGAAATATCAAAGTCAAATATTGTGTGCATACTAACGTGGAACAGCAAAATTTTTTGCACGGGAAATTTTAAACAGATCATGCGTTGTTGCAACTGTTACTAGTAATTGTTAATTAATAAATACAAAAAATCCTATAGCTTCACCATAGTTTCTATAATCTTGTAAATACTCTAGAATTTTGATTTAAGACTTTCACGAGAAATTTTGAGTCATAACGTTAATAATACTCTGGATTCATAATGTCTTAAGAGAGGAATATCTAAATACTACCAGACATTACTGAGTAATTTTCCGATTTATGCGTTGTCAAAGAAGTTTTTAAGATAACATGATATGAATTATTATTAATTGATTTAATAATGCATATAAATGGTTATGAATTATCTAATTAACAACTTTATAATGTTCGTGATGTGTATAGCCCTACCCCCGTATCCCAGGATGCTTTTTCATTGAAGAATGTTATGGTGGCGATTTGAAACGCTGTTTTCACTCTAATTTCCTCCTCTGAACGTCGAATATAAGGTGATTGTCTTGCGAAATAGTTCTAGTTTATAAATAATTCTATATTATCATGGAATTTGGTCTGTTTTCGCCTATTCATCTTCTCGTTCACGTCAAATAAGTGAACAAGTGAACGTGTCCAGGCTTGAAATTTCAATTTGCCGTAGTTATTGATAATTCAGAAATTGACTTCAGTTTAATAATTTGAATGATATTTTGTTAATGAATAATAATCTACGTGTTATCAATTATTCGTTAATACTCTGGGGTTTGAATTGTTCAAGTCAGTTGCTGATAATATTTCAGACACTGGCCTGGCCAAAATGTTCTGTTGTGAAATAATAATTTGATTCGAGGCACTAAGTTTGCCGGCAGCTCAATCAAATTCATGTCAATGTCCAGAAGTGCTATTACATAAATTGAAATTCCTTTCCAGAGAAGCGTGCCATGGCAGAATCCATCATGGTGTCCTCCTTACCCACGGGGACGTCTCTAGCGGATGCCCTCCCAAGACTCACTCACGAAACGGAACTGCAAAAGATGTTAGCAGACGAGAAAATGCGCTCAGAGCAACATAAAACCAACTACGGAACCCTGAAAGCAGAACACACCAGGTGCGTTTGCACTGATCTATTACTGCATAATAACTACGCTTTTTGGAATCTTCGTGCAGATTACAAGACATGTACATTGCTCTCCAGGAGGAACTAAAAGCAACCATCGCTGAGAGTCACCTAATGCAAGATAAATACAAAGCGTTATTAGAACAAGCGAGGAATGAAATTGCTGGGAAGCATGTGGAAAATCAAGATCTTGCATCTCAGGTTGCTAATCCATACTTTTGACTCGTACAACTTTATTCTCTCCATTCTTCAGACGCTTTCGTCGCAGAAACTTGAAATGCTCAAGATGGAGCTGCAAGAGGAGATTGAGGTTCCGTTTCGGGAGAAATTCTCTCGCTTAGATGAGGAGGCTGAGAAGTACCGGAACGAGTATAATAAACTCAAGTACGAGTACTCGTTCCTCAAGTCAGAGTACGACCATGAACGGCAAGAACACGCGAGGATCGTTGAAGAGATGAAGCTGCGACATGAAGCTGAGGTCAGTTCGGGGTCAGCTATGTCTATGAGGGTTGGCTTTCTTTCTCTCTCTGGAGGGAACCTAAACTTCTTTTATTTCTTATTTACATTATTAACTAAAATTATTACTCGGCTCTCACGTTCGTTTTTATATTATTTTTAATGATGATCTTGCATACAATTTGGTTTCTGTTAGTGGAGTCGTCTGCGTCAGAGTTTGCGCAGACACGTAGCGATAGAACAGGATTTTCCTACGATGTTCGCTCCGGTTATTTCTGGACATCTGACAACGACAGAGGTTGAATTGCATGTTAGAATAATTTGAAACGTTTCTTTAAAAGCTTTAAATATCTCCTAGAGATGTTTATCTCACTTATAATGAAGTGCATTCACACTGATATTCACAGCCTCACTTATTCACCCATCACAGGTCCTGAATCTGCGGAAAGAACGAGAACAGCTGATTGGCCGACAGCAAGCAGACACTGACGGTCAGCGGGTGAGGTCACTGCAGCGAGAAAACACTCAGCTGAACCTGAAACTCAAAGGACTGCTGACCGAGTTGGAAGAGATCCGTGCGCAACGAGAGCATCAAGGCTTACAATCGGATAACGTCACTCGCTTACAGACGAAGCAACTAGCAGAACATGCAGCCAACGTGAAAGCCCTGCAGGTGACAGCGTCACTCTGTCTCTCTCTCTCCCTCTCTCTCTCTGCACGTGACAGCGTCACTCTTTGGCTCACTCTCACTTCGATTTTGATTCAATTCTTTTATGCTGTCTTAGCTATCAATGAATATTAATTAATTTTTGCAAACACAGACAGAGAAAGACTCTTTGAAGTTACAAGTGGACAATTTACAACGGGAGATAGCGTCAACTTCGGACTTGCACAATCAGCTGACGGCAAGAGTTCATGACCTTGAGAAAGAGAACATAGTGCTGAAGAACCGCGTTGAGGAAACAACACATAAAAGCAAAGTTGAGATGACAAATCTGAAAATGGAAATGTTGAAAGAAAGAGGCGACATGGAACGTCAGAGAGATAAGCTGCTCAATCAAGTGGATGGTCAGATTATATATCATATGTTCAGATTAATTGTTAACTTCATTCTTTAGTCATACTTAACGCCTTATTTTTATAAATCTGTAACTTGTGTTTATTTCAAAATGCAGAGCTGAAGTCGCAAGTCGAGATCGCGAAACACAACTTTGACCAGCAAGCGATTGCGCTGGTTGAGAAGGAGAGAGACTCAGTGCGCAAAGTTCAGGCAGCCCACGAGGAAGAGTGGACCAAGATTCATGCTCTGGAAAATGAGAAGTAGTTAAAATATTTAATCATTAAATTATATCTACCAACCATCTCACTCTCAGAATGGAACTTGAAACCAAAGTTCAGGAGAACGAACGACGGCGAATCGAAGCCGAGAATTACCGCCAAGCGGAGAAAGAAAAAGCTGAAGATCGTTTGCGCTCAGCACACGACGCAAAGGAAGCGGCAGAGAAAGACGCTCTGGTTTACAAGTGAGTTTGTACTTGGCTTTTAATCTGGATATATTATAATTAATATCTCTCAACAGAACTAAAGTTACGCACAATGAGAACTTAACGCAACATTTAGAGAGAGAACGTTTGGAGAACTCTGAACTGAAGACCCGTCTGCATCACATACAGACGCAGTATCAGTCGTACATCACGGCTGAAAACGAACTTGAAGACCTCAACTCCAAACTGAAGAAGCAGGTCGCCACCTTGACCTCAGAGCTACAGTCGACCCGAAATGAGTTACAATCGGTGGAGGGGAGGCAGGAGAAGACGATCGCGCTGAACCAGGCGTCGTGGTTGGATGAGAAGCACATGATGCAGAGGAGGATCGATGAGCTGGACGTGCAGATGGCTGACATGCAGACCAAGCTATCACAGGCCGCCGTTTCTTACAAGAAGAAAAAACGAAAGTTTGCTCATTTGGTTCATAAATTGAAAGATAAAACCATGCTGTACTCGGCCAAAGTGGAGCAACTGGAGATAGAGAGAGATGCGCTTAAGTTAGTGCATTTTATTCGTTTGTGTTTTATTTATCTTTTTTTGTTGACCCAACAGGAAATGCGTTCCTGCCAACGCTCACTTGGAAGTGCAGAAGAAATTGCGAGATCTCCTCCGCCGGCACAGTGAGTTCCACGCTGTTCTCATGTCGTCCAACGTCAGCAATGTTCCGGTCGGCGATCTGAATTTTGCGAATGTTTCGCTTCCTCTTGGGATCAACAAGACGCAGACTAATTTGGGATTCTTTGATGCTGTGAGTCTCAGTTGCGAATTTAAAAATTGATGGCAATATATATATATATTTTTTTTTTTCTTCGTTTTCAGAGTCGTGATCTGGACGCGTTGAAGGAGCGACTTGACCAGTTAGATGACCATCAGAAAGCGCAGTTGCGAGATCTCAAAGGCCTCTCTCCATCGTCCAGCAAGAAAGAACGTCCAGTCAGAGACACTGACCGCTCATTGACCCCTGAACTCAACAGTGACCTTGAAAGTGACATTGAAGTGAGAATCCCAGATGAGAATGAACCCAATATAGCCTTGGCTGACCTTTGAGATGACCTTTGAGTTGAACCCACTTGATTAAAGATGTGCAATTGATTATTTTCCATTGTTGTGAATAATTGGTTTTATTATGGTCACTTTTATTTTTATCTTATATTTATTTACTAATTTATTATTATTCAAATACTTATTTATTCCTCTTGGTCATTAATCTAGTTTTTTGATGATTTAAATTGTTTTCTATAATTAAAATTTCCTCTCAATTATGGATATGGCTACAAATACTTCCAAATTTATTTCAATTGTACTAAATATCACATAATTATATATTTATAACTGCTACACAGTGTCTTTATTTACAATCACACCACCAATCGCGTGAATAATCGTTTCACTCCCAAATGTCCGTCCCTCCACACAAATTAATTATTGCTCAATTTGATTTATCTTCTTTTTTTCTTTTTTTTCGTTTTGTGACATTTCGTATTTTATCGTCTCGGACAAAAGGCTTATTTAATTAAGGAAATTAGTGATTTTATTTTCTTCATAAATGTATTGTGTGTTATATACAATAAAAGAACATTGTACCGGTTTAATGAGTCTTTCATTTCTGGCTTTGGTGTCATTCATAAGATTTCGTTGTTTTCTCAATAACTGACTTGTAAATTCATTCAGTAATTCTTTTCACTAATTTTTCATTGTGGTTATTGGGTTGGCCTCTTAACTTTGTCCTTGATTACGCTTGTTACCTTTACATCTTTAATCTCAGTCAAAAGATATTAACTTCCTATTTGGCTGGTTCCATAAGCTACAACAATGGATGCAAATCAATACTGTATTAGATAGTCACTGCCAGACAACACTATAACACGTGTTCAAACTGGTAACAAGAGTATTGAGTATTGCTGAACATGCATGCGAATTAAGAAGCCTGCCTCTCTGAACTTATGGTGAAGGGAAATTGAATCGCGCTACATTAATGGATGAATAAATCCACTCTTGACATATTGATTGCTTCCATTTCAGGCGGTTTAATTACTTATTGGTGGAATTAAACTGAATTGGCCACTAGCATCAGCATTAAACCAGCCGCCTAGCAAACAAGGACTATTTATATCAGTCAGAACCGGTGCCTATATTCTCTTAGCGCGCCATGAATGCCAAGTCTTCGATCGTCAACCCTTAAAAGGTGACCCCGTTACCCATAGCAACCCGTATTGTCAACATTGTCACCCTCATAAGAACCCCGAATACCGCGATTTTATTCAGTTATCTACCAGTGAATTTGCTCCATTTTGGAAGGGCATCCAGTACTCTGATTGCGGAACCAATCAGCAACAAGTACAATTGATCAATTTGGATTCTTCCTGCCTGGAAATTAAACGCGATCGTATAGCACAGACTCACTGCGGCACTCATTGGATATTTTTCCTTCTGGCCAACACTTGATCTCCGGGGAATTAAGGACGGCGCTGCCTTGGATTATCGTGTTACAATGAATCTATTTTGAGTTCCTTTTCTCGGTGAACGATTCAGTTTATTTTATTGTACATCCTGGATAAGCAACAATGGCAGCGACTGACGGTAAATAATTGCATCTCGGTTGGCTTATAGATTTATATTTCTGTGATGTGAGCGTTATTATTAGATCAAGATTTAAATTCAAAATCAAGAATTCAAATTTGATTGAAATATGTTTATGTTATGCTTCTCATAGATGTGGCATTTGCAGATTTATTACCAACTATCTTATCTGAAATATAACCGGATAAGTATCTCTTTGGATCTGAGGATCTGAGGATGTTGTTGCAAAATTCTGACTTATACGAGGAGTATCATGCATGATTGTGTCACCATAATAGTATTATAATTACTGTGACTTTGTGAGATTGATGACAATATTTGTGAACAGCTATGCCCATCACCACTTCACTATTATTTTAAAACAAAATTCCCTTTCCAGCTTCACCCCCGAAAAAGGAGTCGTCAGTGTTGACTGAAGCAAGTCTCTCAGCGTTCGTGAAGGAGTTTGAGGCAAATGCGATGGTTGTAGCGATGTACCTGAACATACCAACCACTACATTAGTGAACTTTCACCTGCCAGTTCACGCGAATGAGTGCTCAGAAGGAGAGGCGTTCCTGGAGGTCATGAAGTATTGGAAGCAGATGCGAGCCTCCGCCAAGGAAAGAGAGAAGGTCGGCTATTCGCTTTATCCGGTGATTCCAGTGCTCTCGAGTTTAATAGCTAAAAGGGTTCTGGAATTTACTGAACGTTCACAAAGCTTCTGGTCAGAGGTAGTCTTGATGCACAAGATGATGTCAATTTTAGGCCTACAAGGTCCTCACTTGAGACCGACGCTGCAATACATCCGTTTAGAAACATTGAGATTTCTAATCTTAATTATGTCTTCAGTCACACAATTTCCTTTTGAGTCACACAATTTCCTTTTAAGTCACACAATTTCCTTTTGAGTCACACAATTTCCTTTTGAGACTAACATCGCATAACACTCATAAAAAACACCGAGGCATGCGACATTTAATGCAAATTCATAATGTTCGATTAAGCACAAAATTTTGACTAGAACACCCTCAAGCGGCTAATTCTTTTTTCAGGTCGCTGATTTGGATCGAGCACTGAGAGAACTCGGGAAAGCAGATCACGCTGACGTCATCACGGAAAGACACAAGGAAAACATGGAGCTGACTGCTGATTGTTTCCCTTCAAAGTGAACTGTGCTTGCCTTATGAATAATATGCTAATTATATGCAAATGATATGCACCTTTTGATATCCAGCTGTGCTTTGTAGAAGATACTGTGTTTATAATATTTAAAAAAATTGTCATCGAAAGTATCGGGAGTTTTTCTTAAATATATAAAACTGATGAAGTTAGCATCTATCTGCATCTATAGTCAAGAGTTTGCTTTGATTTTATGTTGTGGTGATCTCGAAAAATGAGGTTGCGAATGAGGTGGTCGAATGAGGTTGCGCGTACACCGAAGGAGCATAATGTTCCACGAAGCATAATGTACGGTGACCCGGAAGTGCTTCTATTCAAAGCAACCTCCAGCATATAAGGCCTTTTCAACACGCTCGCAATCGGCTGGGAGTCGTGGCGCACTCCTGTAATCGAGCGACTTCGAGGCCGGGGAAGGTGGACGGCTTGAGCTCGGGAGCCCTGTCGGTCGCGGCGCTGTGTTGATCGGGTGTCCGCACTAAGCCCGGCATCGATATGGCGGTCCGGGGGGAGCCCCGGGCTTCCAGGTCGTCTAAGGAGGGATGTACCGGCCCAGGGCGGCGACGCAGCAGGCAAAAGTCCCCGTGTTGGGCAGTAGTAGGATGGCGCCTGTGAATAGGTCACGGTCGGCAGCCTGAGCGATATAGTTGGACCCTTCCCTTTTGTCACAATCCATGATTAAATAAATTAAATGTTTAATCATTCATGAATAATAGATATTTTTTTCTATGTTCTCGGATTTCAAGGAATTTTAGTTCAATTGATTGTGGCCAACAAACAATGTCACTTCCTTTTTAGTTCCTTTGATTTAAACAGTATTTTATACTGTATGCCTATTCATATCAAACAATTGCTTTGCTATGTTTTTGGATTTTTTTCTCCCGCACATATCATATTATTAGATTATAGATAGATAAGATAATTTATTATTTTCCAAAAAAGATAATAATACAGAGAAATGGCAGCTGACTTGGGTATGTGCTACAACAAAGAAGAAAAATTAATACTAATTAACTTTCGGTGTCGTCTGTGGTAGAAATTCGGAAAAAAAGGGTGCAAGGTGCAATGTGCAGCGGTTAAGGGTAAAATTCCTACTTATTTATTTACAATTCCTAATCTAACCTGACGCTATTTACAATACCTACAAGAAAAAAAAAGAACAAAAACAAAAACAGAAACAAAGAAGATGATAATTGACAAAAAATAAAAATACATGTATAGAGAGAACAAAAAAAAAAAAAAAAAAAATTTTAATAAAAAACTGGACAGGATAATGAAAATGCTTAAATATACAGGTTTGATGAAGTGAAAAAAAAAAAAAAAAAATGAAAAGAATAAGAAAAAAAAAAAAAAAAAAAAAAAATAATAATAATAAAAAAACTAGAAAAATAGATTGTTAATGCTGAAGTAACATTATCGGGTGATTGAAATAGAAAATACGTTGTCGTTTAATAGTTTATCTTTCATAATCCTAGTGAATTTATTGAATGAAAATGAATTAATATTTATGTTTTGAGCGAGTCTGTTCCATGTGGAAACACCTCTTACTCTTATCGATTTCCGGCTGCTTTCGGAGATTATGTGTGGAACATGAAGTAAGTTTTGTTGTCTTGCAGAAACAGAATGTACAGAGTTATTGCTTTGAAATAGTTCATCAATTACAGATTTGAAAATAGAATTTATACATAAATTTACTGAGAGCTAAAATGTAGATTGCCTGCAGTGGCAGAATTTAAAAAGATTTAAATAAAGGTTCGGTATGGGCTAAGCGTTTGGAGTTTTAAATACCGAAAGAAAGAGTTGTTGACTACAGTGGCCCCAAACATCTATACAATAGCTCAAATATGGATAAATAAATGCATAGTACAATTGGATTAAGGTTTTACGGTCCAGATTCTTCCTCGCACAGCTCAACATTCCAATTGACCGAGATATTTTGCCTCGGATATATTTAATGTGCTCATTCCAGGAGGGTTTATCATCGATAACAATTCCTAGAAATTTCAGGGAATATACTCTATCAATCACTGTATTGTTAACAGTAAGAGGTAACAAATTTGCGGACAATACTTTAGATTTTGAGAATATGATATAATTGGTTTTTGTAACATTCTGAGATAGACGATTGCATTGAACCCATTTGCTTAAGTTATTCATTTCTATATTGATTGTTTCAATGCATTGG
Organism: Capitella teleta; assembly: GCA_000328365.1. Taxonomy (NCBI): domain Eukaryota; kingdom Metazoa; phylum Annelida; class Polychaeta; family Capitellidae; genus Capitella; species Capitella teleta. Next base: position 226,055 of record KB302654.1, read on the forward strand.
TTAATACTTTTGCCGCCAAGAAAAACATTAATATCGTCTGCGAAAATAATGGGTCTCAATTTTGACGAAAACGGTAAGTCATTGATATATATTAAAAATAAGATTGGGCCCAATATTGACCCCTGGGGTACACCGCATTTGATCTCTAATGCAGAAGATCGAGTGTGATTAATTTCGACATATTGAGTCCTTCTTGCTAAATAACTTGCAAACCAATCATATGCATTTCCTTGCACCCCATATGCTTCCAGTTTCTTTAAGATAATTGAATGATCAACAGTATCAAAAGCTTTTCTAAAGTCTAGTGCAACACCCACTAAATTTTCACCCTTATCCAAACAACTAACAATCTATGAGCTCATTAATTTTATGTTACTCGCTCGCTGCTGAATAATAGCAGGGTGAAGTATGAGGCATGGTTGGATTTTACGGCTCCACTCAACCCATTCAGGAGATGTGGTCGTCAGAACAGAAAGCCAAAACTGAGTCTGCCCCTGTCCATAACGATACAATCAAGAAGGGTTCTCTACTCTGCACACTTATTACAATCACATAGGCTGTAATACAGAGCGCCCGACTGCACTAGAGGCCCTGTCATGTTTTACCATTATGAAAGGATCCCTACACTATATAGCATTACAGTCACCGAAGAATACAATCATAACGCCCCGTGTCCAATAGCAGAATGAGTCAGTGGGCAGTGCTATTATATGCAATAACCATTAATCATTTGTGAATGAGAACAAGGAAAGAATGTTTTAACCTGATTGCACCGATTTTATCATCGTTTTTCATGACATCTTTCTTTTTCATTGTTACAAAGCTGTCTTCGCATTACACCGAACTGCTGCGCATACAAGAGATCTTCTTGCAGACATTGGTAGCCCTGAAAAGGGCTTTTTGGGTGG
>KB302699.1:2992-20476 GCA_000328365.1 Capitella teleta
TGTGAGATGTGAGATGAATGGCAATCAACACACTCGCGGCACCACTGTGCAATATTCTTCCCCATCCTGTGCCAAACGAAAGAACGCCTGATCAGACGCTGAGTAGCGCGTCCACCGAGGTGGGCGAGCCTGTGCAGCCAAGTGAAGACTTGTTTTTTGAAATCATCAGGCACTACAGGACGTGGGTGCTTGCGGGAGACGTCGCATGCACATCAGTGGGGGGTCCTCCTTGCATGACTGGCACTTCTGCTAGACGGAGGCCGGACACTGCAGATGGTGGAACAACTGCCTTGGCTGGCGGCGAGGGCTGCATAGTCGATGCCGAGGCACGTTATCCAGAGGATTATGTGAGCGACCGTCGGCTACGGCGTTGATGTCGTCGGAAGGGCGTTGTACGTCAATTACTGCTTCTGGGAGATTTAATGTCAGAGTCACCTGTGAGGTCGGTGCAGGAGAGAGACAGTCGGCAACAGTGTTACTTGCACTGGAGCGATGACAGACATACTCTGCGAGGTCTGAGAGATGTCGCTGTTGTCGAGCTGACCAAGGATCGCTCTGTTTATTCCACGCAAGGGCGAGTGGCCGGTGGTCAGTCATGAGGGTGCAGACACGTCCTTTGATGATGAGTTTAAAATGCCAAACGCTGAGATAAGCTCCCAACAACTCTTTATCAAAAGTCGCATGGTCGCGCGATAAATGCAGACAAGGTTAGGCGATGGCCTCGTGATGCTGAGCTCACTGCTTTCCGCATATTCCGAGTTCCAATTCTGATCTCTCCGCTCAACTCTACCAGAGACGCCTCGGATGGGTCTATCATGCAACTAGAAAGAGATGGAATAAGGTCGTTTTCTCCGGCAAAATTCTCTCTGAATATGCGCTGCATCACCCACTATTTTTTCATTTTTTTTTCTCTCTCCGCACCAAAGCCGAATAAAATTTTAAATAGCACAATTTGAACTGGCGACTCACAAGTAGCCATACTTAGTCGCCTATTGACATGACCCTTTTCTTTTTCGCTTCTGTATTTCCATTTCTCTAGTATGTATTTCCATATTTCATTGTTGCTTCCTACTTTCTTTACCAACTTCCCTTTTTCTATTTTGGCATCTTATATTTGCTAATATTTCATTCTTTCTGTCTTGTCAATAAATGCAATTAAATTCAATTCAATTCAATTTCGGCTGCTCGTTTACCGACGAGAGGAATTGAGAAGTACATATGGGGAGGGTGCAATGGTCTCAGTGGTGATTACTAAGCATGGAAATCTCTAATTCTTAACACAAATCCCAAGGGAAGAGTGGGAAGCCACTCATATATAGAGATCCGGACAATCTCCCAAATTCACTGTATCCTGCGTTCAGGATACAGTGAATTCATCAGAGCAAGAAATGGAAATACGCGACATTGACACCTGTTTTTCGTTGCATTTCGATATCTATGTTGCCTGGCGTTGTGAAAACATAGAGACCGAGCCTCTGTATAAATGAGTCAAGTTTATTTTACTCCTGATTTCAAGCAAATTTGATGATAAATGCTCCAGAATAACAGCAGAATCTGGAACTATATTTAGATTGCGTCTCGAATGCTCCTATGGTCGGCTATTACCATGTGTCCGACCGGTGCGTTTTTGTGCTGTTCAGTATAATTACGTTAGTGCAACATATAGGAAGGCACACTTTTATCTTATAATGTTTATGCTTCAAGCCCATCCAGTAATCTGACTAATATTCTATCAGTAAAACCATGTATGAATCCTTTGCCAAATAAAGCATGTTGCATTAGAAAAATCGTATTTATCTCATTACTTATTATCCGTTTATCCCAGCAGATGAGTTCTTCTCAAATCCCATGGCTTCCGTTTGCTAATGAAGTTCTCCATCAATCTTCTCTATTTATGAAGCCACAAAATCTGGAAGCAAAGATAGATGCTTACAAAGCTAATCAAATAATCTAAACTGGGTTGGTTGTTGGTGTTGTCCGAGATCAGTAATCGATATTTTGTTTTACATATGTACACGTATGTTATTCAGCATTTTATGGCTTAGGAACTTTGCACAATTTTGATAGATTTACTATACATAAAAATTAGAGATGCATACAATGTAAATACAAGGTAAACAAAACTTGATATCCGAATTCGATTTGCGTGATGATTAACGACTACGACAAGGTAAGATAATTAAATGTAGTGTGAAACGTCTCATGTTGCTTCTAATTGTCTGTTTTGAGACGCCTCTTTTATCATGCAGAGACCAATCAGCTGGTCGTCAACTTGTCAGTTAAAAATATCAACCACATAAACTTGCAACATGAAGCAAATATATATATTACATGCATGCAGTATACTACATGAATATGCGTATGCATAGAATACAGAATCCCCAGCACGTAAGCGTCGACTCTGTGAAAACTGCCTTGCAAAATGCAGCGACTGTTTGAGATCGAGATTGAGATCCCAGGTTCATCCCGGATTTAAGACCCCATTGCCAACATCATCCGATCGATACCATAATCCTATTGACACCATCAGATCATCATCCAATCGCCACCATCGTTGGATTGCCGGCCACCATCATCCGATTGCCACAATCCTTCGGTAGAACCCATCATCTGATCGCCACCATCATCTGATCGCCACCATCATCTGATCGCCACCATCATCTGATTGCCACCATCATCCGATCGCCACCATCATCTGATCGCCACCATCATCTGATTGCCACCATCATCCGATCGCCACCATCATCTGATCGCCACCATCATCTGATCGCCATCATAATCTAATCGCCACAACCATTCGATTACCACCATCATCCAATTTCCATCATCATCATCATCATCATCATCATCATCATCATCATCATCATCATCATCATCAGTTTCAAGCACTTTACACACCATAAAATCATTCATTTAATGTGTACGTCCTTATATACATGGAGCACGTCCAAAGCAAAATTTGTGAACTATTGTTTTGAAATCTGGAAGGGAATTGAACAGTTATATCCTTGTGGATATGCTGTCCTCTGTGATTCGCTTCATCTGACATAACTAACAGGTATTCTGAAACCCTATGACGTGATAAGTAGCGTTCAATACTCGTAGCTGCCTGACAACAAGTCAAGTTACGAAATGTCTTACACGCAAGAGATAGAGACAATTATACAAAGAATATCTCGTTACCTCTTAGGTGACTACATGCACTAATTGGCTGTCGTGGCTTCTACTCTTTCCGATAACGACTAATGCTGCAAATTTTAATAATTGTATAACCGCTGGAAGGAAATCACAACAATGCACTTCGGTGACTGGTAAATAGCCGACGATAATAATCTCGTGTTTACTTCCTCTTGAGACAGCAGCACTCGATTCGGGAGAAAAACCTAGCAACACAAACCAGGATGACCTCGGTGTCTTCGAATGCTCAGCAAGATGCTTCACCCTCGATGTCATTAAAAATTAATTCCTCTTTGAGTTGTTATGCGTTGAAAAGTCGACGCAATGTTTCAAGCGTCGTGTTAGTTAAGAACCCCATAACTCCCGACGTGAAGCGGTCACATTAATTGAGCTGTTACAGTAAGCCGGAATGGGGGCATTTTTTATGGGATTTTAGCCTAATTCATATGTCTCCTTTTCAAACTGTTATCAACTTGTCTGAGTAGATGTTGGTCGCATTCCTCCACGGTCGCACATGCCGTAAATAAGACTCTCTTTAACCAGTCTTGAACGCGAGCCCAACGGATATGCCAGTCCTGCTGGTTTAATTCTATCACTCCATGGAATCCAGAACGGGGTCGAACCAACAGAGACCTTGTTTCTGTCGCTCCATGCTACTAAAATTCAGGAATGGCGCATCTTTGCCAGCACTGGTGTCGCTTCAGATTAGTTGATAGTGTCGACTTTGCTGTAGCAACTTCCAAAACCAACTGCAACGTTGACTCAACTGCTTTCAAGTGACACATTGCAGCACTGCACCTCGCTTGTCTTGTGACTGATGCACTTATTCCGCTTGACTCAACTTTTTGCTATCCTGTAAGAGGCTAGGATTTTAGATTATTACATTTTGAAATCCGTCAGCCGTCCTCGGTCATAATGTGTTTTACTTTATGTTGAATACTTCTTGCAACCCCAAACATTGGTCAACCTATAATTGTTATGGCACATATAAATCTACGCTTTCTTTCGAGACTGAGTTTAGAAGAATGGATAACTCCTGTGGATTCAGAGCGCCCACAGCCGTTGTCAATGCAGTTATTGATCTTCTTATGTAAACATTTACTTCCATCACCGATTCCAGCATCCATGTGGTTGTTCAGTGGTATTGGCCGGAAGGTAACAAGAATGCCTGTCGGTCTCCCCAACCCTCATTTAATACCATCAAGGCCTCCATGTGATGCATCTCTAATGCATAATCCAATAATTAATGGGATCGATTATTCCTCGTCACTAATCTCATCTGTTTTGTTATGCAAGGACTCCATGGAGACACACAGTTTAGAGAAAAGATAGCTGTTTCTTCGAAATACAGTGTACTCTGAATAATGATTTAGATTAAAGGGATGCAATTACTGTTCAATGATTAACCAAGGCTCGGGGAGATTACAAGAAGATTATGAAAATGTATCACCATTTTATGCACATATAGGGAATTGGATCTTAGTCACCTGGAATACACCTCCTCGTTTGCACACGCTAGATCGATCTACTCGTGAGTTAAGAAGACTTAAATTTATTGAGAACATTTTGTGAATGAGTAATCCTGAGGAGTCTGCAATGGAAACCAGCAAAATCCACCATTCGCTATGAAAGCAATGCAACCTACTTAAACATCATATTATAGGAAGATTGCAGCTCACGCATTTGCCTATGGAGGTTTTATTAACACTCGCTCGCTCGTGAGCGGAGTCTTAAACGACATTCCAGTTATAATAAATGTTGCAGCAGTGAATTTGTTTTGTGCTATTCATGGTCGCATTCAGACTATTTTTATTTGCTAGTGAATCAGAAATCTGTTCAGACAGCAAGGCTTTGTGATGATCTAGATTAAGCGGCGTCTGAGCTATACGCCAAAATACATGTATTGACAGGCAGAGAGATGTGTGCATCTTGCTATTTTAAGATATTTGGTCTGCTCATGAAATCCCCACTCCCTACGCTATACACTGGAAGAGGGTATTGGTGATGCATCTTGTTTATATTAGTTTAGATGGAATTGAATATGGCTCATCTATAAAAATACAACATCAACAAAACTATGAAGAATTACACAGATACCAAAATACAGCCTTCCCGACCTATGCTCTGATCTTTAGAATATTCACATGATTCTCTGCCTTTTATGTGATCCAGCAGAGTATAAAATTGACCAGAATTGATCAGTATATAAATATAAACCAACTCCGTTTGAGAACATTTAAAACGCCAGCAACATACACCGTGCAAAATCTCTTATGCAAATGAAATGACATCCCCAGCATGAGACATCATTGCAAGGGTTATATCAGTGCGACCTAGCTACTATCATCAGAACGACGCTTCTAAACCCAAAGATTCCCCTTCACCAATACTGTAAATTTAACACCGCCCCCTTCTTCTTTCTTTATTGGTTTTCCGAATTGAAGAAAAGAAAAACGTCGCTTAATGTGATGACATTGAGGGGGGGGGGGGACTGTTAATTAAAGGACTGAAATGGAGCGCAGAATTGTTCGAGGATCTTGATGTCTCTGCGGCTTCTTGGTACTTGGAGTTGATGAGGGTGGGGTGCGGCGTTTGTTCCCTGCAGGGGGGACGCGAGGGTCAGCCGGGGCTGCAGGGAAGGCATCTTGATGTTCTCTGTGAATGAAAACTGACCTGACTTAATTATGCTGTGAAACTACGTAGGAGTAAGGTCTACACGGCAGGAACACGTATTTGGTTCTGTTCAACGATGTACCCTGATTATACCACGAGGGATGTTTCATGCTGTGACTCTTCCTCAGAATAATTAAATCAATTTCAGTGGATAGTACAAACAGCATAAGGTCCCCACCCCAAGCCTTCCGTGATCAGGAGTGAATTGCTATTAATATGAAGGTAAAGATGCAACGCTCTCATTGCTCTAAATGTTCAAAAATAATTTGTTTTCATCCTTTCAAACTTCATTTATCGTTACATCAACTTTTCATGATGTTAAACGAGCAAACTTGGCTAAAGCATAGAGGGGCTGGGGACTTGCTAATACCCGTGCAATGCTTTATAATAACATTAATGGATTCAGTTTACACAGCATATCATATCCAAACCCGGTGGCTAAACTCACAATTATCTTATATCTTGTGGAAATCTTTGAATGCATGTTGGACATCCAAGATTGTCAGATTGTCAGACACCAAATGCATGCACAGATAAAGATTTCGCAAGTAGTATGACATGGACAGCATAAGTTTTTTACTTTGGATTGTCGATTTGGGAATTGGAATGTGATGGAATGCCTGACCGTTCCCGTGCAGCGGACGCAAATTACTTTTCCCTCTTCAGTGACTTGGGAATTGCTTCCCATCAAAAAACATTCAAATATATATCATCATCAATCTTGCATATTGACAAGTGCTGCAAAATAAAAGGAGACAAACCAAAATGCTGGATATACAGTTATAATCTCGATATGTCGAATTTCAAGGGCCCGCGTCAAAATCACTTCGAGTTATAGAGCTTTCGAGATATAGTAACATGGATCAAGCATGGAAAAAAATAGTCGAGTTGAGTTTTCTCTTCGTAGCCATGATGACGAGAGTACGTGCAGAAACGCAACGGTGACCCAACGCTGCCCCCCTCCCTTTAAAAAGATCACAAGCGCTTTGTAGATTTCTGTAATCGTTGCATGTCTTTAAACAATGCCGACCATAAAGGAACGCATTGAATGAGGCAATGCATCTTTGTTTTGACACCTATTGTAGGCATGAATATAGGATTCGGGAGTTACTCCAGGAACCACTCGCTGTCAACTTCGAGAAAAGTGTGAATGACGCTGATTGGCCGCTCCGAGTTGAGCAATTAGTTGAGTCAGCTTTATCCATTCACAAACAAAGTTTCTCTAGCATTCAACTTTGAACATTTTGCATGTTTGAGTTCGACACAAAGCATATTCGACTGACATAAAGGTATCTAAAATTACCCACGGGGACGGAAAATGAGTTCGAGTTATAGAGCTTTTCGAGTTATGGGGGTTCGACATATCGTTACAAAATTCAATGTTCGTTCGTGGTGCCGTGTGCAAAGGTGCAAAAACCCAGCAGGACTGGCATATCCTTTGGGCTCGCGTCCAAGACTGGTTAAAGCGAGTCTTATTTGCGGTATGTGCGACCGTGGAGGAATGCAACCAACATCTACTCAGATATGTTGATAACAGTTTGATAGGAAGCTAAGATCTCATAAAAAGGTGCAAAGGTGCATGATGCAATAGTGTCGCATTCGAGGAAAAGGTAATAACTCACAATTGCCCGATAATAATGTCCAACGGAAAGCAATTTTCATTAGGAACGGCGCCACGAAAATCCAGGTCTTTCAACACTATCAACGGCAATGCTAGATGCTCGTCTATAATAATTATCCAGGGCTATTATACAAAACACACGTGCACGTGATATTTGGCAATAAGAAGTCACTATATATTATGTCCATTTTATGCCTCGGTGTTATGACGGCCAGTACCGTGCTAGGAATGCCGGCGAGACAGTCGCTATAATCATCGTTCCCCTAACAGGAAGTTCGGCAGAGTGTGTAGATATTCTCCTCACCCCCTCCCAAAGGATAGAGAGTCTTCTTCAATCATTCAATGTGTATGGTATAATTTAAATAGCCATGAGTGGTTGTCTAATGAGGACCACTATTCACAGATCAGTTTGTAGCAATATTAGTCTTAGCTATAGGATATCTTTTCAGTAGGACTACATGTATACATACGCTTTATATACGCCGAGTACACATAACTATTATAGCTATATTATATATATATATATATTATAATAATATTAAAAATGAATGGTTACCATAAAATTCAATGGTTAGCAATACCTTATGCTATAATTATAATTATACCGGTAGCTCTAATAGACGTACTGCGACACTTTCTCTGTCGTAGCTCACAGTGAGTTGGATTAGGAACATTGAAGTAGAATTTCATTAAGACATATGTGAGAACAGATTACTGTTATTTTATTCATATTATTCCTGGTAATTCTTTGTTTGGATGTCAGATGAATCATTGATAATCGAAATGTGCGCCTTTTATTGAGTCACTAATCAAATTCATCAATTATTGTAGTAGAAATTTGAAATGTTCTTCTTGAGAGTTTGAAGGGGTTCTTCTCACTGCGTGGGGACAAAATTGTATGTAGTAGATTATTGTTTGCTTTGACGGGGCCCCAAAATTGTGCAATTTCTTCAGGTTATTACGGAATAAAGGTTCAACGAAAGTGATACCGGGGCTTTTTGCATTGAGCATTTAACGCGGAAATCCAACGTGTCCCTTAAATTGGAATGGCGATTATATTTTTACAAATATGGATATACAGGAGAAGAGAAACAATAGAAAAAAACACTCCACGAAGATTGCGACTCTGAGGTCTTGCTCTTTGTGCTAAATTTGGCCTTTCTAAATAGGGCATGACAAAAGCAGAAGAAGCTATACCTGTTGATACTGCATGGCCCTTACCTGAGTATTCATAGGTGAGGTGATTGTTTCCCAGTGTGTAGTAGGGGGTCTTGCCCTGAATGCGCATGAGACAATTTAGACTGTACCCGTGTACACCCAAACACTGTGTTCAAAGGATCATCATCATATGAAATGCATCAAAATAACACATCCAAATTTTTGTTCCTCCTCTGGAGAGTTGAATGTATCCCACGATCATGGCCTGAAGGAACACCCCGCCACACCGCGGCTGGTTTATTGAAATACATGGACATCCCCAGGAATAATGTCCTCTATGTCGGTTCATATCAGGTGAGAGTGGTTTATAATTCCGCGTCATATCTTTGACGTCAGAGACGTCCTCTTTTGATCTTAGTATTTCTGAGGTAAACAAGCGAGAGTATAAATAAGACTGGTAGCGACATCACACGTTCAGTCATAGAGACAGAATGCAGAAAAGCAACATGATTGTTCGCTTTAACGCCGTCCGACGCTTAACGGAAATTTATGTCCGAATCATGCAGCATAGACCTTGGTCTTAGAAGGCTACTGTTTGGGCTGAATGAACAAGAAGGGTTTGATGCTTCGACTTAAGGTGAAGCCATGTAAAACGAGTGCGTGAGCGAAATATGCTCCCATTGAAATTGCAAGCAGACGCAGATGGTCAAAACAGCGCGTTTAATGTGGATTCACAGAATAAAAATCTTTGTTTTGTGACTACAATTTACTGCGCTTCCGATCTGAAATCTGCTGGCGATCGACCTAGTGGCTCTACCTGAACCTCATACATTCGTGTTGATAGATATGCGATCTCATCTTGGCTGCCCATGCTTAATACGCGTTCTTACTAAGGATACAGTGATTCACGAGTGATCCGTCTGTGCGAGAGTGCATGAGAGTCTTTAAAGCGACTGGGCAGTTGAACTGTGACCTTGAAAATCCGCGCATTTGAGGGATATAACACGAAAAGGGATAATTACATTAACAGAGGACTTTTTATAGCTATGTCTACTAGTTGATGGATAATTTGAAGGACTCCATGAAATCGCACAAACTTCGGACCAAACTGCATGTCATTTGGCCTGATATGTATCGACTTTTCAGTAAAATAGCTAAACACGAAGAAATCCGCACATTTTAAGGCTATAACACGTACTAAAATGGATAGTTACATTAATACATATATAGAGAACTTTTTTCAGACTGGGGTAAAAGGCAAACCGGTGCGTTCCAATACTTAGTATCGCAAATGGTCGGTTGATGATTCAACACATTCCTACAACACACCAATCAGAGTCAAAACCGTATTGTAAAAGTTTATGCCTCGATATTATTGTGTGAGATATTTGGCCAACACTTTAAAAACGGACAATATCTTTTAATAGATGTAATAGAACCATTAAAGTGGTCTATATGCCTATAATATATAATGCTCATGCATTAAGCAATGCCTGTTTATATAGCAGCAGCGTCTGTCAGCGTGATGTAATGAACAGTGATTTGTGCACACTGTCACCACAAGGAAACCAATTAGTTGAGCTTTGGCCTAAGCTCTCGTGTTTGTCATGCATCATGATAGAGTGACCATCATGTTCTTCCTTCGGGGACATTTATCTTCTTGGTATGACGAGAGCATTCACCTCGATTGGACCCAAAATAACGAGAATTCATTGTACGCTAATAATGATGTGCTTGTCAACTTGTCTCTCTAATTATTGTAAGTTAATACACACGTCACAGTTATGGTGCATCTGTACCAGATGAGTATGCTTGGTGGATTATTGATTAACTGAATACCACATAGGTCTTCATTTTGATAAACTCATAAAAGGGCCAGCGACCAATGAGGCCTTCATCATTTGCAGTCATGGGATGTACTAAGTAATGGTGCTGAAGTGCGTTTGGTGATAACAGGAATTGGAAAACAGTCGTATTGTGATAGTATACTAGCAGGTTACCTAGGATTGGGTTGTATTAACCTTTGTTATACGCGAGCAGACTAATTACATAAGAATGTCTGAGTCGATGAGTGTTCCCATTCTCACAATGTTCCAGGCAACGAAACTGAATTCATGCAATAGATAAGATAACGAAGCATCAATTATGCACTCTTCTTGTGGATGCACAGCTTGTGATTGGACCCAATGGACATTGGTCATTCAGCAACAGCACCAGTGGAGGGGAGAGGGTGCGTTTAAGCCTTTAAGGGGAAGCTTGGCAGGCGAGGTTTCCATTTTCACTTAGAATCATTCAGAGCTTGTGGGTAGGCCTGCATGAGTTGGTTTTATTCTTTGGGTTTACTATAGTGATACAGGTAATGATCACCCTACTTCATTGATTAACTGACCTTGAAGAATCTGTCGAGGAAAATCATAGGGATTTTGTTGTTGTTGTACCTTGTTAAAAGAAGGGGTGTTACATAACCATGTAACTAAGTTATTTGTTATCATCGTCTAATCAACGCATGACATCCATTGCTCTGGTTATCATAAATAATTAAAGGTAAAATATATTTCGGATTGTAGCACATTTCTGATTAAGTCACTCTAATGCACGTTAAAATTGAATAAAACTGTTGAAGTAGTAAACTTGGAAACTATAAAATCACGGATAAAATCATCAGTTTGCCAATTGATTGAAGGCTTGCATTGTTGGTGAGAACGGTCTTTGACTTGGCTCTAAACACAGTGACGTATTTATAACGTGAAGAAGGAATGACAACGAGATCCAAGCGAGAGGTTTTGCATGCATGCTAAAACTATGTTCGCCAACCTTAGTCCTTCCTTGTGGCACAAAACACAGAATGATGCGGAGGACGAGCGAAGGTTTCGGTTTACAAGTCATCGGCGCGTCCGTCTGGTATTTCGGTCATGGACGGTATTGAACGTTAGAGTCAACATTTGAAGCTCATTCATTGGCAAACTGGTATTCAGTGAATTCAATGAACAAGTGAAAGAGTTTGCTTCTCTCAGCTGCATCACTCGAATCCGTGGTGAAAGTTAGATCATCAACGCAATTGACGCTGCTTTGAAATGAAAAGACGAATGCCAATCGCAGGCACGAGGCTGACACCCATAAATGACTGACTGTACATGAAAGAGGAACAGCTTAAGTCAAAGAAGCCTTGAATTGGAGACCTTTAATCCACACGTGGGAATTTTCCATGTTGGATTGAACTCAATGCTGCTGCACGTAGCAGTTTATTATATGAGATATATATTTTCATCAACACGTGTAGAGAATACATATAAGACGCACGCACTGTCATCATCGATCCCATTCATCTGCAGTTCGGATTGTATTCAAATACGAAATCAAAGCTATCAGCCATACATTCGATCTCATATGCTGACAGTCATGTCACTCTACCTGGCACACACCCTCGGCGTTTACCTCAAAGAAGAAAATCTCCTCGCAACTCTCGTGTCAAGCAACACGAACAGTTCAAGTTCCACCATCATGTGACCATGTGCTTCTGGTTCTGTGAAAGGCGGAAAAAGTTCCTTTCATTGCATCATGCGGGTGTGTATAAGTCAATTGTATATTAAGCCACTGAACTGCCTAATCGCGCAACCAGGCATCTCAATCCAAGACGAAACTTGATTAGTGCACTTGGCCGGATGTATCTCAATTGCATGGGCCTGTTGGGTAGTCCCTTGACAATCGGCAAAGAGGTCGGTCAGTTTCTCGCCTACCCGCTAGGAGCGCCACCCGCCTCGCTAGGTGGCATCAGAGACTATGGGGAGTGGAGAAGTCGTAACGTCATTCCGCCCACCCTCCCCCCTCGCGCATTCATTCTTTATTTGTCTCCATTTGGGATAAAGGCTCTTTAGAAAATGACATCATTATTTAAGTTGTCCATCTCCACACACACTGTAGAAGGAGATTCCGTGACGTCAGACCCTTCCGCATCGGCTATCGCCTTTGAAGACATCGTAATATTGATTTGCAAAGAATCAGCGTACGTTGACCTCGAAATCTACAAGTTACGCGTAAACACAGGGGCTTGGCCTAGAAATAACTGCAACAAAAATCATTTCTTTGATATAAAGTTTACATTGGTGTCTAGTATGCCAAAAATGAGTGCGCCAAATTGCAAGAAGGGAATGATGTATTTTTTGCGGCCAAAATCGGAGAAATGGGTATAGGGCATAGTTCCCTCAGCCATTCATAATAACTACATGTATATATATATCATGTGACTGGCATCATTCATCCATTTGGCTTCGTTAGCTCAAACGACTTTCAACAGTTATATCGTTTCAAGCGTAATATTTTGACTGTAATATAGAGCAAATAGTTCCAACATTGAAAAAGCTATTAACAGTTGAATATGTACACAAATTCACAATTTGATTCTTCTTAGCTCTTACAATTACACGAAGAACAGAATTAATTTGGAAGGTCATGTTACATAATAGAGAAGGAACATAGAACAAGAAACGAGAATTTTTTTTATCGCGGAATAGCAAGTTTTGTGAAGTGTATTGCATTCTACAACGAGTAAGTACTAAATGTATGGCTACTGCAGATGCCTTAAAACTGGCGAACGTTTTCTCCAATCTAACATATTATTATTATAAATATTGTTTAACTGAATTAGCAGACGGTCTATCTGAGTTACCGTTCAGCATTACTCAGATAAATCTCGCAAAGTTGCTTTTACTTTACCCGATGTCCTAATGTGTTATCACCCAGAAGTAGTACCAAATACCGAGTAACAACGCTTCATTCCATGCTGCTTGAGTTCCTGATATTTATAGTCACTATGATACAATAATGATCACAATTGAAAAAAAAAGGGGCTAAATGCCAGTAATTTGGACTTACTTCTATCAACCATCGAACATCTCGTCTTAGTTCACATTCTATTATATTCCCTTTCCAAAGGCTTCACCAACACATCACTCTAAGTCTGATTAAAGCGCTCAATAAAACATCGTAATAATCTAATAGTCATTTTCAGTTGTTTTATGGGTTTTTATGAATGCGAGGCATTGTGATTTGGGCTGATTGTTGTCGACAGAGTACTTTCAACAATCTGCAATTGGTAATTCATGCTTTACATAACCCGTATAGATGTAGATAATCTCGTGTATGAGTTTTCTATGAAAGTCTTGAATGTAGAATCTGACTTTCGAAGGCAATGTGGCTTGTTTTTGCAAACAGAAATTCTTCAATGCGCCAAGGTTCTGCATGTTTTCTCTTCTGGCATTGTGTTGAACGCGATCTCAAAACTTACATACTTCACGATGCGGAAGTCGATTGCCTAACAAGGCAAGAGGCATACACAATGGCTTCATCCCAAAACAGAAGAAACCAACAAAGATCAAAGAAGGCATATACATGTCGTTGGCAACCGTCTGTTTCACAAGTATGCCCGCTTTACATCCCAACAATCTCTCCCAGAATCAATTATCTCAGTCGGAACATAGTTTTACTCGACTGCATTTGTTGATATCAAATTCTTAGTATATTGTACTGAGACATCTGATGATGATTCTAATCTCTCAAATTAATCCATTTGCGCAGTTATAGTCCCAGGGTACAGATTTGTTACACAGATTGTATTCGTTCTTTTGAACTATTAGGAATAAGCGTCATTCCAGTCAGTTATATTTGCTATCAAAGTGATTGTATTTTTTTTTTTTTTAGTTCAATGCACTCGAAAGAATGTTTAACATGATTCGTGAATTGACTGCGCAAGAAAATGGTTTGACAATGACGAGAATAAACCTGAGACCATACAGAACAGTGAAACCCCCAACAGTGGATTAACTTAATTATGAAGGCATTTTAGATGAATGCACTTCTTATGTGTCTTAGTATATAAGCCTGCATGTAATTAACCAAACCGTGTGGGTTTCATATTTGATTAAATCCAAATATGGTTAATATACTAGTAGATATGGCACAATTTAGAAAGATATCTCTGCATTGCGAGCCAGCAATACCATATATGCACCATCAACCATTCCATCATAAGTACAATTCGACAGTTAAGCTCTGTATATTAGGATACATTGAAGATTATCCAACGGTTATAGAAGCCTTATGTATTATTATTATTATTATTATTATTATTATTATTATTATTATTATTATTATTATTATTATTATTATTATTATTATTATTATTATTATTATTATTAGCTTATTATTATTATTATTATGAGAATAAGCTGTGCAATAACGATAACAGTGGTTTTAATATTATGCTCTCGGTGGCGAACATTGGAAGACGCAAACGCCAAGAGTGAATGGGATGACAGAGTGCAATACGTGTCCTGTTTGTCAAGCAAATGATTATCCCAATGCACGTGCCCCATCCAGGGGCCATGTAATCACATGATATGCCTGGATTAAGACCCTAGATTGTGGTGTCTGCGTTCTTTTATCGTAATTAAGTCTGCTTCGTGAAATACAAGAAAAGATGATACCCAGTGATTTGCTTTAAAAAACTCTGTATAGTTCAGCTCATTTTCCCTTTTTAAGTCTCCTGAAGCACAGAAATTAATAAATTAATGTGAGATAAAAAATTTCTGACCATTATATAAGCACTGTGGATATAACAGCAAATCCATTCGCCTAATAAGTGACTCGAACTCCTGGCCCTCAGATGCCTCTGATCAAATCAGCTTTAAAATTCTTATGCTCTACCGACTAAGCTAACCAGGCTACTTGACATGTTCATATTCATAATTCAATAAGTCATATAGATCACGTATCAAAATCAATCAATACTTCCTTCTCATGTGCTTACATAATATGCGCTATATGTGTAAATACATCTAAGCCTGAATAAGAATTTGCTGGGACTGGTCACTCTTTGAAAGACACGTAATGTATATTTTAGGATTCAGAATGTTGTGTGAAATCACAGCTAGAAAATAATAATAATAATAATAATAATAATAATAATAATAATAATAATAATAATAATAATAATAATAATAATAATAATAATAATACTTTTATTCATGCCCTACACATTGACATACATATTTTCAACAATATAATAATAATGACATAGTTAAAAATGAAAGAAAACAAAACTCAGTGAGTGAGATCAGCCTATAATTAATCAGCCTAATTAGTCAGTCTAATTAACCTGTACAGAAAAGAAAAGAAAATCCAGTCTCGTATATTAATCAGTTCTATAATGCTATTGCAAGTGGAGCTGTCTAGGTACTTTTGAGTACTATAATTTCTATTAAGTTCTACTAAGTCTATTGATTTGGCTGCTTAGAGTGTTGGATATAGTCTCAAGATACACTCATGGTTCATATAAAATATTTTAATCATTTCGAACGCCACTTTTGAAATTATGCGCATCTACGTGGTGGTGGTGAGTTGAATTTTACTCGCATCTTAAGTTATTTGTTCAGTTCCTTATGTAAGAAATATTACAACTTCAAAATTCAGGTTTATACGAATCAAATATCTAGTTCCCTGAGCAGAAATGAACTCTGCTTTAACGAACTCATAATAGGAAAGTTCTACAGTATCCAATCATCAAGCCAGCCTTGCTCGCTCGCTTCGCTGATCATTTCAATGTCATTGCACACCTAGCTATGTTCAATGTCAAAGCAAAAATGCAGAGTCGCTGATTTTTAAAGTACTTTCAAATTTGATTCGAACAGAAGGCTAAATAAACAATCAGATAATGAACACTTGAATCTGCATGTGTCCGTGCTAGCATAAATAATTATATTAAATAACTCGTGATCTATTACCATAATTTCGATCGTGAGAGAAGATATGCTGATGGTGAATTATTAGGCAACAGTCGCAACTGCATGCATAATATATTTACGAAATCCGAGAAATTTTAATGTTCTCCGCATATCTACAACTCCTGATATTACGAACTACTTTTTATGGCCCTTGGAGGTCAGGAATTACGAGCTTTGCCTGTATATCATTTGCTCGATTTTGATTAACGAAATCTGGGACTTTTGAACTTTTCGGTAAATGTTCAGAACAGAGATAATTGTGTGAAGGGACGGAGAAGTTTTTGTGCTGATTAAGGTTATTGTTGGAGGCTTTCGCAATAATCATAACGCCTTAAGAAATTTGTCTCTCATTTTCTGGATCGAGAGAGTGAATCGACTGTCAAGACAACCCTGGATACTGTAGAACAGGAATCATTCGCGGACTGAAACTTTCGCGGTTTCATGCCTCAGGCACTTTTTCGCGGCATGCAATATTCGCGGTCAAGCGTAGGGTCATAATTATTTGCGGTCAAGCGTACTAGTATACTAGTTCATAGGGTCATTGACATTGACAAGATCGAGGAGACGCGCTGGTTGCATCGCACGCACTGCTGGTATTTTCCCCTGCCTCTATTCCTAGCAGAGAGCACGATCTCCAAGGAAGCGGCCGCTAAACCCCGCCCATTTGGCCTTATTTGGAACCAGTTCAAGTGAGTACTAGTACAACGCAATGTCGAAGGCTGCTGCTCTTTATAAGGCAGCCTCCAGCTCCTGCAGGAGAGCCTGATTGCGGCTAAATGCCTAATAATTATTATGGACACTCTGCAGTTCGCCGACCACGTCGCAGCAGCGCTTGACAACGGTACTAGTATAAGCACCCAACCCAATCTGCGACTCAGCACCCTCAAGCCCCTCCACGGACAATGGGTTGTTCGCGCATGGGAGGCACTGAGAGACAAACCAAATATGTTAATCCATGGCTGCGAGGAAGCAGGAATTAAGGGGGCACTCAGTTAAACCACACTTATCATTGATTGATCAATAAACAGTACTCATTAAAGCATGCATGTTGGGTTGATGATTGCTATACTTATTGAC
>KB302699.1:23628-108148 GCA_000328365.1 Capitella teleta
TTATTGATTGGATTATTAGGCACAGGTGAATTATCAAAGTGATCTGATCAATGTAGTTAATCGTGGTATATATACTAGCACTGATATTCGTGTAAATCATAACGCACCTTGTGCTTCTGAAGCGTTATGAGTCAGTTAGTTCAAATGAATCATGACGCATTCCAGAGATTCATGTGTGGCGGCTAAATTATTAGGCGGTGGGGATGTGTGTCATGCAGATACGGAGAGAAAATATATAACCAGATAAGTTTGATTATATTTGAGAGTATTGAAAAACATTTCTAAAAAATCCGAGCACGCCAGGACTCGAACCTGGAATCTTCTGCTCCGTAGGCAGACGCGTTATCCATTGCGCCACGAGCCCCCGATGGTGGAACAATGCTAAAAAAGATAATATCAAGATAATATGCTCCTGTCCATTTTTAAAGCGATACATGTACTTCATCTTTCGAGGCTATTTGGGCACTAATTTCTTAAAATAACATCTAATAGTGAAAACATAGCCATTTGAAAGATATTCGCATATTTAGGCGTGGTAACTACTACTTGGAGAGGTCTGCAGCCCAGATCTGCCCGTATCAATTTCGTGAAAACGTCGCGAGATTTTAGTCCACACTTTTTAGAATTACAAGACCAGTATGGAACATAACTATAGTTACTTATAGCAAGCAATTGTTCGACAGAACAAAAAAAATAGCTATTCTTTGGAAAAAAAGTAGCGCGAGATTTGAAATTGTCTTAATATATAGAAACAAAAATGGAATGCGGCTGCAAGCATGGTATGGCTTATTTACGGGCGATCGGGATCAGCCATTGTATAGGGCTAGCAGTCAGGAACAGCGAGAATAATATTTAAACCAATCAACTATTGTTTATTTCTTTGGCAAACTGAACGATTTAATATATATATATATATAAAAAAAATCCGAGCTCGCCAGGACTCGAACCTGGAATCTTCTGCTCCGTAGGCAGACGCGTTATCCATTGCGCCACGAGCCCTCGATTCTAACACTCATGCACGAACGTACTACATTTTAAATATTTGTTATTAAACATAGTAAACGTGCATGCAGTATAATTGCATTGACTTTTTTATTTCTAGTTTTGCCTCATCCTGTCACTTTTTTTTTTCTTTTTGCTTATCATAATTGATAAGTTCTGTTAGCGCAGTGGGTAGAACGCCGGACTCTTACGCCAGGAATCTGTTGTTTTTCCAAGGTTCGAATCCCCTGCAAAACACTTTTGACCATGAGGTCTTGCCGGACAGTTTCAGAGTCTACCGGAAGGACAGAAGTACAACTCAGCCTTCCAAGAGAGGTGGTGGTATCCTACAAGCCATCGATACCAACATCGAATCAAATCGCCGTGATGACTTGGAGAACGACTTCGAGATCATTGTGTGTGAGATCATCTGTAAAAGACGCTCCAAAATTGCCGTCATTTTGTGTTACAAACCACCAGATTCTGACAGTGCTTCTTTTAACGCTTCGCTCACTGCGATACTTGACAATGTCTCCAGAGAGTTCCAAGATGTGTGTATGCTTGGCGACTTCAATCCGCCAGCAATTGATTGGCGTCATCCCGACCGTTGCTCTCGAGCTACGGATTCAGAGTTTGTCTGTATTACGCAATCTCATTCACTTGAACAAATCAATTTCAATCCCTCTAATGCGTATGGCAATGTTCTAGATCTAATTTTTACATCTGATTTAAATCTTCTCTATGACGTAGTTGCACTTGAAGATGCGTTCCCTAGCAACCACAAAGTGTTATATTTCAATGTCGCGCTCTCCTTACCGATTGTGTCAAAACGTACGCGTAATGGTTTCAATTTCAAACGGGCTAATCTAACAGTGTTACAAAGTAAGTTAAATCAGTTATCGGAGTGTTTCAATGAGGATCTTGATGATATGTCTGTGTGGACATCCTGGAGTGACGATGTGCTCGAGACTAGCAAACAGTGTATCCCGAAGGTCAAAGTTAGATCAAGTAATAACTCCCCTTGGTTTGACCCTGAAGCGCGACATCTAGTCAACCAAAAACGAACTCTGTGGAGGAAAGCTAAGCGGATTAATACTGTTAATGCGTGGAAACGATATAAAACTCGGAATAATCGAGTTCGCAGTGTTTTAAGAGATAAACTTGAGCTCTACATTGAATCGCTTGGCCGTCTCTGTTCTGCAAATCCCAAAAGGTTTTGATCGTTTTTCCGAACCAAAACCAAAAGTAGCAACATACCGAAGTCATTAAAGAATTGAATGCTCTGACGCTGAGGATAAAGCAGAACTATTTAATGGTTATTTTTGTTCAGTTTTCACGCCAAGTGTTGATTTCGTTTCACTACCTACAACAGCCGGTTCCTTAACCTCTGTTCCAGTGCCCTCGTTTACTGTCGAACAAGTTACGTCAGTGTTACGAAACATAAACATTAATAAAGCCAATGCACCCAATGACATTCCATCTTTTGTGCTCAAGAACTGCTCTCAGCAAATAGCAAAACCTCTCACTCGAATTTTTAATGCAGTAAAGTAAGTTTGTAATGAATAAAGTGCCCACACAACGGAAAAATGTTAACGTAGTCCCTGTTTTAAGATAGGCGATAAATCTGATGTACAGAACTATCGACCCATATCATTATTGCCGTGCTCTTCAAAAGTATTAGAAAGATGTATTGTTAACCATATACATGTATATCCATATGTTTCACCTTTCTTGCATGATCTGCAGCATGGGTTTGTTAAAAAGAGGTCGAGTACAACACAATTGTTAAAAGTTTACCATACTGTTAGTCAGATTTTAGATAATCGAGGCCAAGTCGACATGTTGTTTTTGGATTTTAGCAAAGCTTTCGATCGTGTTTCACATGATAAACTCCTGTACAAATTACAGCATCAATTTAATTTCTCCAAGTTACTTCTTAATTGGTTCTATAATTATTCATAAGAGCGCAGGCAAAGTGTTGTCATCGAAGGTATCCAATCTCGATGGAATGAAGTAACATTAGGTATTCCGAAAGGGTCAATTCTCGGACCGCTTTTGTTTTTACTCTTTATTAACGACATGCTATCGGTTTTAAGTCATTCAACTGCGGCCCTGTTTGCAGATGACAGCAAAAATTTTATGGAAATAAGATCTACTAATGATTGTTTTAAACTACAAGAAGATTTATATAACCTGCTCAGATGCGCTGTTGAATAAAATAGTGGTTTCTAAAGTTCTCAAAATTTGTTGCGAAACAAAATGTATTCTATTATACCCTCTCGTAACCTACACGAAGAAGCAATACGCATTGTACTAGCCTTAATCTCTTCTCATTCACATTTTCAGCATTATTCACACCATCTTAATGATGTTAAATCGGGGAAATAAAGTGAATACTGTCATGAGTTCCAAAATCCGCGTCGAGGCACGTAAAAAAGAATCCCATAATGACGCCTAAAGTTATGGTTCTCTTAAATATATCATCACTGCGAGAATTCATTTCGTGTTTGATCTGAAGAGAATGCTTGTTTGCCCTGCTGTAGCCAACCCTCGACAAAGACAAGCAATGCCCACACAGACACATGTCGTGTCATTAAAGGAATGCATTTTATGGAACAAGGAATCTTTGTTGGTCATGGCGCAGAAAAATGCGATGGAGAAAATTGATAGTGGGAAATTGGTGTTCCGGTGCGATTTTTGATTTGAAAAGTTTCGCTTTTTAATTATCTCTTCTTCGTCCATTGGCTGGGTAGAAAATGTTGAAGACATATTCCTTTGTCATGACCCTGTGCATTGCTGCAAAGAAAGCAGTACTAAATCCCGAGATTGGCTCTGAGAATACAATTAATTTTAAAATTTATTTATGTAAAAGCGTAAAATATATTTAACCGCAAATATTCATCATACTAATGATGGAGCAGATCGAACATGGTGAGGTAAATCATTCCATAAAAGAAGAACATATAATAATTAAAAGCGGTATTTTGAACATACATGACACACGAGTATACTAATTATTAATTAAAATAAAAGCAAAATTAGCTTTTGTTTTCTTGGAAATTTCAGGACTATGTGCGCAAGTGGTTTAAATTATTACACACGGAAAGTAGTGTCTATGCAATGATGTCCAAATAATTATGGTGTTGACGTACACCAAGAATAATCAGAATCCCTGATGCATAAGTAATCACAAGTGCCAAGAAGCAAAGGTTGATCCAATTAGGAACAGGTATAGTTCACACTTTCCTGTGATTAACG
Organism: Capitella teleta; assembly: GCA_000328365.1. Taxonomy (NCBI): domain Eukaryota; kingdom Metazoa; phylum Annelida; class Polychaeta; family Capitellidae; genus Capitella; species Capitella teleta. Next base: position 27,868 of record KB302699.1, read on the forward strand.
TTCAATGCCACGCAGTAGTACTAGCATATCCATCGCATTACACATCACAGAAAATGATGACAAACTCCGCACACGCCGTGATATGGAAATTGATCGCGTGACTTTTGCTTCTGTGGTCAACAGGTTCATAACAGGTGTACAGGTGAATCGTTCGTTATGAATCATGTGCGATTAGTTTGTAACAAAAGCCATGCTTGGTGTTGTAGAACAGATTGCAAATGCATATCTCGTAAAAATATAAAGGGAGTAAAAGTGTGCTGATTACTAAATACAATAAAAATCACATAACGCTTCTATGTCCGACAAAATACCAATTGAAAAAGAAGCGAAGCGCCGAGTTTTAGCTAGGAGAGAGAATATGCAGCATGTATAAGAATTTGAAAAGAAAAAGAAAAGAAAAGAAGCCAAGTGACATGCACGGTGCGGCCAACAACATCATTGCACTGAGAGTCATGGGATTTGATAATTCCGTCCATTAAAATATTGTGTATATCATTCAGAAAATGTGTTTACAACGCATACTAACAATTGCAGATAGAACTCACTGCAATCTCCTCTCATCCCAATACAAAGAGCAACCAATAGACCTTATTTTAATCAACAGAATAGCAAAATCGGTTTAATCAGTCAGCAGAAGAATCAACCCGCTTATAGAAAACAATCATATGCTCCACTTTTGCCGTAACAGTGGACAGAAAAAGCCGACTGAATATTCTCATATACAATCTGATCTGAAAGATCTGAGATCGCCGCTGACCAATAGACTACCGTAACGTACAGGTGATAGAACTAATATTTCAAACTCAATTTCGCATATGACCGCGAGAAAAGATCTTGTCTCCGTCTCGACATATATAGTTTAAGGTCATATCCGCGAGATCTTAACACAAGTATAGTGACTGCTTTATACTGGCTGACGTTGGCTGACCCGCTGACAGAAGTGCTCGACTGTCGAAACAGAAGGATTTTATTGTACAGTTTTCAAATATATATGTACAGTTCTTAATTGCTTGACGAAGTAATATAATTATTTGTAAATCAACACAAATTTAAATTGTTTTAATGCACAGTTTATTTCATTGATAGAAGAAACAAGAAAACTATTAGTACATGTATCGTTTAAGGAAGTCGTTCCTTAGCAAATGTTTATTGTTTTGTCTATTACATGTATATCTAAATATTGTGTTATGACTGTTCTCAGATATTTATTTGTTCTTTTTTTCCAAACTAGCATCCTGTCTGCCAATAAACTGATATTACAATTACCATCAGCAATAATGCACATAAAGTTAACAAGTCAGGGGTCATCAAAATCTCTTGGCTCAGCGTTCAATTGATCACGTGTGCACAAATACGAACTCCCGGCTGGTTCTCTTACTGTTGACCTTTCGACCTATATATAAGTCAAAATGCTAACAATCTCGCTATTGTTGCAAACGGACGTTTCAATTGTTGCCCTGATAATTACTCAGCCTCGAATGTACATTACTCGCGGCTATCAATGGCAGACTAATTAATACAATCTCTCAATGCACGACTCTGATCCAGTGACCCAAATTTGACGTTTGTAGACACGTGATCCATCACGTGATGTAAATGCTCACGTGAAACGTCACTTAGGACAAATGTGAACAACAAATGAGACAGCGTCTTGCTCTTTGAGTTAGAGGCGCTCCTTGCCTTCTCCATTACTTTCGCCTTCTGTGATTAATCCATTCGCTTATCGCTTAGCTTCCGGCGCCTGTGTCCTTGACCCTGTAGCGACCACGGGTTCTCTTGTGGCACTAACTCCACGCAGTATTCATCATTAAAGAACTGCTAAATGAACACCTCGTTGTTGTTTGCGTGACAAAGTGGGCTGGGTTGACTTCCACCGTTAATTCTGCTAGATTGCAAGATATCGTAGAAAGGATAAGGGTTCAAATTTGATATGGTCAAGAAAATCACAGCTGAAGTTATGTTTGATTGGTGTAAAGAGTGAAGGCATATACATCATGTAAACACGATAGGTTGTCATATCCCATAATTAATTTTTCGATGTCAGTAGCACCGGTCGGTTGCAAACTAACCGGACGTTGTAGTTGAGCATATGCATATAAGTATGTATATAATGAAGGTGGACCAGATTGCAGGTAAGCTAGTTGCCTTAGGTGAAATTAATCCTACAAATTAATTAAGCTGAAATAGTAGACATCCTGCTGCCCTACATCAGTAACGTGCCATGAGATATGAACCGTTGATTCTCAACTCAAAGATTAAAAATAATTGGGAACCTGGATGAGATAATAATTGAACGTAATTGAAGAGCTTTTTATCGTGTTAGTCAGTCTACCTGTTCGATCTACATTAATACAATGTAGTTGTCATTTAATTAATTGCACATTAAGTCGAAGTCTTTTAATCAATAATATACGCAAAGTGTAACGATTGCCATTGTGAATATGGTTTACTTTATTATGCACGTTCGTGGCCCCAGGATAATTAATTTTGTTTTGTACCGGTGCAAGATAGAGAGAAATGTTGATGATTTTGTGAGTTGATATGAAGGAACGAGGGAATCTATTTCTTCCACACAAAAATATGCAAATGATCGTAACATAGATGAACCATATTGGGCATCTATCAATATTCAACATCAACATATAATAGAATAAAATTATTATGTATGTTTTGAGTTTTGTTCATTTTCTCCAAATCTATCTCTCACTGCCGCGTTCCGTGATTTGCCCCCCCCCCCAAAAAAAAAAAAAATAAATAAATAATAATAATAATAAAAATAAAAATAATAAAAATAAAATAGAACTGCTAGCTCACAATGTCACGTCAAAATACCATTTTAACTTTGCTTTGAGCAACTCGTCGGCGGCAACCATTGAAGCCGCATCTTGTAAATTTAACAATTAATTAATGAATATACAGATAGCCATCTAATGTACGTTATTTGAATCATCATTACGTAAATTGATTGTTTACTCATACGTGTATCATTCTCCTCAACTTCATCGAATCACTAAATTCAACCTCACACCTAGCTTTGTGATTGTCATCATTTCATCTCTAACAGCCTTGCATGGAGATTAGATTTTTTTTTTCACCTGGCTGGATGGTCGCAATTATTGTTCCAGGCCTTGCTGTTTACCTGAATAGTGGAAGATGGTCACGTGAAAGGTTGACATCAAGAAAAATGATCAAAGAGAATGAGAGAAAAAGGAAGACAAGAAAAATGAGCAGAAGCAATGAAAGGTGAGCGAGAGAACATCTGCAGTCCCAATCTGGAAAGCACCACAACCGGTGCTCTAAGGGAGGATTCATTATTCAACCGGAGATTTGTGACTCTGTTTTGTTGTCACGTGGTAGCTAGCGTGCACTTTGGCTGTTTATAATAGCATTACACTTATGGGAATCATATACAGCATGTAAGAACTGCTAAAGTTTAATAGAGAAGACATGTGATGTCCTGAGAGGATGTCGAATTATTTGTTTGTGTGATTTGTGTCCCAAAACACGCACCTCGGATCTTCAAACAGCGCGAAACGCCATAAACACGTCAAACATCGCCCGAAATGTCTCAGAAATGACAGACGTTGAGATATATGACTTTTGCATGCGCCATTCATATCTCACGGCTCTGAAACAAGGGATAAAGAATTCCATGAGGCAAATCACCTTTGCAAGCCGTGTTCTTTGTGTAAATTTAAAGAGTCGCCCGAATGTTGAATACAGATCAAATCAGCGTAAGTATACAAGAGAACAAAAGCCGCACCAAATACCGAGGCGGCTCGTTCGGGGTGCTTCAGATAGCAAAGGCACAAGAAACCCCAAGCAGAGAGACTCTTATGCATAATGGCCCATCCAGCTACCAATGGGTCTCGTCACTGACTCGATAAGGACGTGAATGCCACGTAATTGCTAGCTATCGAAAAAGCAAGTTCCGACCTCAAAAGACCTCTCCGTCGAGAATCCTTTTAAGTATCAGCAAGCTCCGTCATTCATACGGAGATGCTGGCACTTCACCGCATTTAGAGCCAAGATCTGTGCCTTGCATGCATGGATCAAAGATAACTAGAGTATCATTAATCCAATCGGGTATCTTCTCATATAGTTTTCGAATAAGATTCCATAATATGGATGTTTATGCATTTATTTATGCAATGTATTCATTGAGCTCTTTTCGTTTTATGGTTCTCCTTTGTATTCCTTTGACTTTGTATATCTAACATATTGCCCCGCCTCAGCGGCATGGCCTAGAGCCATGTGCCTTATAACTTGATATCCTCCATTCCATTCCTCTTTTATGAAACCTGATGGCGCAAGATGCCTTCGGGTCCTCCATAACACAAGCTCATTTTGGTTATAGCCTCTACAACATTTGTATTGTCAGTTTAGAAAGTAGCCCTTAATTTAAATTACCATATAATGCACAAGTGAGTACTAAAAGTACAGACTTGAAATGTAATGTGAAATTTGTTTTATTCGAGCTTATAGTAATTAGAAACATTTATGTCAAAAGGGTTGTATCTCTAAAATTTCTGCGAGGAAGGGGGAGGGGGTTGGGTGAAGTGATACCGTTTTTCGATTGATCACCAAAATAAACAAATCCCTTGAACATCTGAGGGGATGCTAAAATTTATGTAAAGCTTTCTCAGTGGGCGGAGATGAGAATTAAAGCAATGTGCTATGTCTCCCAATTCAGGGTCTCTTTACAATTTTGATAATACTCAAGCAGGGTCTTTAAGTTTGGCAAAGGTGTAGAGAACTGATTTTGATATGATTTAAAACAAATCCTACACGAATCCACACTGGGCTGATGAAAATCATAAGTTCCCCTAAAAATAAATATTCCACATTAAATCCCAAGTCTGTAAACGACACCTTTTGCACACTGCACGTGGTCACAATAGCACGTGCGAAGTCGTCAACACGCGACTTCTGCAGCTGCTGTCTCTAACAAGAACCTTCCTGCTATTTTCCGTGTCATTACTTTCGCCTTTAGCGATCAATCCGTTCGCTTATCGCTCGTGGTTTCAGCGACAAGCTGTCCTTGAGCGTGTTACCGTTGGAAGCGACCTTCGTTTCTGAGGTGACAGACCTCTTCGTGGAAACCGAAAGACAAGTTCACAAATCGGCACATGATCACAGGTCAAACATTCGCCTTTTGTCAACAATTATTGGCTCTAAATACATTTATTGACAAAAATACATTACCATCTCCAAAAATATCATCCCAGAAATAGCATAAGAAAACTTAATTCGAAAAACTCATCCAAAGCAGAAATTATACAGTACTACTTCAATAATTTACTTCTGGAACCGTTCTCGGATTCCCCCAACATCAGGGCACTCAAGATGGGCCCACTGCTTTCCACTATCTCGTGCCATAATTTCCCGAGGAAAAGCGAACAAATAAGAAACCCAAAAGCTACGCTTTGACTTTCATCGAAGGCACCAGAACGAGGGGGGGGGGCATATACGTCTCGGGTCACTGTCAATTGGGATAACGTTCCAACACCCACCAGTGTCCGCAAATAAGGGTAAACGCAACGGAATGGACTCTAAATGGAAATGGACATTTCGGGATAAAATGTTGCCTCAAGCCATGGATCTTTGATTAGTTTACGATTCTTGGAATTCCAGGGAGAGAGCCTTTTTAAGACCCTTGATGAGTGATTGGGTGGACACCTCTGTGGACATAACACATACATAATAAATGCGCATAGGCAAAAGGAGAACTTTTGTGCGGTTAGATATTGTCAGCTCGGGCTTCGTTTTGTATTTTTATTGGAAATTTAGAATTTTAGGGATTATTGTCAATTTTATATTATATAATATCAATTAAACTTTGATGTGTTGTTTACAGTCTGTTGTTCAAGTCTAGTATGTATTGAATAATATGCACAACACTACAATCATATCAATCGCCCCGATCAATTTGCGGTATAATTGAAATACAAATACTAGTAGTTATTTAACCAATTTTGCACAGGAAGTAGACAATACAAGGTATGATAATATATTTACGTTGGCATGAAGTTTGATGCACAGCAAAAGTAACTTTGAAGAATCTACTTGGATGCCCTCTCAAGTGAAATTAGAAAGTGATCTCTTTAAGGTTTAGGCCTACTCGTTGTACCGTTCTGTTTCATATGTTCCAAAACAAAGTGAAACCAAAAGACGTCTATCTAGAGCAAAGATTCTCTTGTGCGTGTCTTTTGTTATTTCTGCTGTCATATGTTAATAGACTAGTGTGTGCGTGAGTAGCAGTGTAGATACAGTATCGATACAGTTGTCTGTCCCCAATGAGCAGATAAGATGCATTACAAGATGGACATAATCGATGCTTCGAATAAGGCGAATGCATTAACTCACGAGATCACAATTTGTGCCTCAACGGATCGACAGCACAATTGATTTTTTGCTGTTACATCACTTGGGTGTTTGCCCTTTCGGACATCGCGGGGGGGGAGGGGGTCAATGACATCTGTATTAGCGAATGAGATACCACGGGATACCAACCCGTTATTTTGAGTGTGGGCTCCTAGAATGGCACTCCTCTTGTGTAACTATGACGACTGGCAATTGACCAAAAAGTCAACCAATGTTCAAGAGAGAAAGAGAAAAAAAAAAACATTCTAGTAAGCGTATAGATATATCGTATTATGTGAGATTTATCATTTACCTGTGAGACGTATTAGAGAAATCGGGGCCAAAGTGGTAGCGCGCTCGCCAAGCATGCGGAGGGTCGTGGGTTCGATTCCCGGGTTAGACTTTCGCTGTCTGAAAACCCTCGGGTCCACTAAAACAAACAACATTTCGACACTATGCAAGTGTCGAAATGTGGTACCCGGTTGAACGAAGATGGTCATCGCTAAAGTGCTTGCTCCTTTCAAATTTGTTCAACGCTTGTGATCATAGCTCGCTGAGCGCTTACGTTTCACCTTGGGGGAGTCAAGGGAAAATATATGAACCGCATAGAAGCGAAGCCAGTTGCGATATACGGATGTATCGAAAGAAAAAAAAAAACGAAAAACAACCACGCGAAATCGTTAATATCATTTCCAAACACCGTTAGAATGAGGTTATTAATCTTTTTGGGATGAAGGAATGAATTGTAGCATTATTTGGCATCAAAATATATAGAAGAGATTGAAGCGGAGGATGCCGATGGCATATAGCTCCCAATGATTAAACATACATTCGTGATTGCCAACAGTAGTAAGATAAAATGGAAAAAGAAGTAAAACACTATAGAAGAAAGGAATATGAGAGAGAAAAATAAATAAATTTAAAAGAAGAGAGATTGTTCTTTTACTTTAACCATGAGCAAAGTGAAACATCCACATACTAACCGAAAATTTGTGACATTTTCTTCAATTTCAGATATTCGAAAAATCTGCTGGATCTCGGATATCGGTGCATTCGTTAGTCATCCATGTCTTGGACAGGAGGCCAAAGGTCATCTAAGGGCTATGGCAGAATTCATGCATGCATTCAATGCACATAACACTGCTTCAAATGCCTTACGCTTCCGTGCTTTCGACATCTTCCTGTTTCTTTCTTGCCCTCAATCCTCTTGATACCCTGTCCGATGAAAATCCCAGAACAAACACTGCATAGTTAATTTGCTATTGTGATAATTTATTACCTGATCTGGCCTGGAGCCAGGTGGCTATATCGTCATCCAGCTCGCCATTAATAAAGAGATGCCGAATCCTGCTATTTCCTTGAGTAATTAACTCAAAAGTCAAAACGCCTCTTCTCTATATGTAATTCAGTGTAATTCTAAAATACGACAATCATCGATGGGAATGGATTGAATAAATCCAACAAATGAATAGGGCAACTCGTTACACTTGTTTAATGTTGATGTTCATTTGTTTGATTCCAAGGATCACCAACAGCCAGATTGTCCCACGAAGCAAATTCAGCCTTGATATCACTGAACAAAACAAAAGCGACAAGACAACGAGCAAGGTTAAGAATACAACGAAAAGCAGATTTCCCAAACAGAAAAGCAGTCGCACCAACGAGTCGCAATAAAATCACCAAAGACATGCACATCAATGATAAATGCCCTCGTTCTCTTTGATCCATGCATGCAAGGCACAGATCTTGGCTCTTAATGCGGCCGATCTCAAGTTCAGTGTCTCTACCTTTCGGTGAAGTGCCAGCATCTCCGTATGAATGACGGAGCTTGCTGATACTTAAAAGGATTCTCGACGGAGAGGTCTTTTGAGGTCGGAACTTGCTTTTTCGATAGCTAGCAATTACGTGGCATTCACGTCCTTATCGAGTCAGTGACGAGACCCATTGGTAGCTGGATGGGCCATTATGCATAAGAGTCTCTCTGCTTGGGGTTTCTTGTGCCTTTGCTATCTGAAGCACCCCGAACGAGCCGCCTCGGTATTTGGTGCGGCTTTTGTTCTCTTGTATACTTACGCTGATTTGATCTGTATTCAACATTCGGGCGACTCTAAATTTACACAAAGAACACGGCTTGCAAAGGTGATTTGCCTCATGGAATTCTTTATCCCTTGTTTCAGAGCCGTGAGATATGAATGGCGCATGCAAAAGTCATATATCTCAACGTCTGTCATTTCTGAGACATTTCGGGCGATGTTTGACGTGTTTATGGCGTTTCGCGCTGTTTGAAGATCCGAGGTGCGTGTTTTGGGACACAAATCACACAAACAAATAATTCGACATCCTCTCAGGACATCACATATCTCCTCTATTAAACTTTAGCAGTTCTTACATGCTGTATATGATTCCCATAAGTGTAATGCTATTATAAACAGCCAAAGTGCACGCTAGCTACCACGTGACAACAAAACAGAGTCACAAATCTCCGGTTGAATAATGAATCCTCCCTTAGAGCACCGGTTGTGGTGCTTTCTAGATTAGGACTGCAGATGTTCTCTCGCTCACCTCTCATTGCTTCTGCTCATTTTTCTTGTCTTCCTTTTTCTCTCATTCTCTTTGATCATGGCATCTTATGCACATCGCTCTCTTACACTCTACCTGACCATTCTCTTGACAATTCTCTTGACCATTCTCTTGACCATTCTCTTGACCATTCTCTTGACCATTCTCTTGACCATTCCTCTTGTCCTAATACGACTGTTCTCAATACTGAGTGAACCGTATGAGATATCAGCTGTCATGGTAGTGCTGAGTGCTGTGGTTTGTTGATAGCAGTTCTAAATTGTGCCTTCTTCCATGTCGTCCTTGGTTTTCCATTTTGCTTAAGAAACGTTCTATGTCGTCTAGTGTTTGCTGAATGTCACAATTTGATCAATTATCGCTCAATACTCTCCGGGTGGGTGGATATGTTGCTGTCAGGTGGATGAAGGGTCAGACATGTGCTTGAAACTGGTCGACATTCCTCTCATATTTTCGTTATGCAGGTTTTGCTGTTCAGATATTGCAAGCCGTCAAAATTTAAGTATGAAATTTCATGACATAGAATCGAGTTGTAAAAAAAAAAGATCTGCAATATTATGCATCCCTATTGATAATGTATGCATAGTTCTTAGATAAAAAGCAAGGCTAATCTGTTTGCTCCACAGCTATTAATTTCGGCGCAAAATCATGTCAAAAGGTTAGTCTAAATTATAAAATAATACCAAGATCTATGCATGAATAATGTTTGACCATCAGCAGGGAAGGGTCAGAGGGAATCTGCCGAATCAGAAAGCAATTTTATATTAGTTTCAAATGTTTATTCTGATGTTATATTACATGTATATGCGAGATAAATATTATATATAAATAAAAATCCGGGGGAAATTGTGGTACGAAATCAAGATAGTTCTCTCTCGTTGACACGTGGAATGAGCTCAATTTCATACATTTTTCCCCAGTTGATCAACATTTCCATTCTACCCCACTGAGTTACTGCTCATATCCAGGCACTTCATCACCATTGGAATACCGAGAGGTTAAAGCCTATTGCTCTGGGCAGCCCGTGGTGTGTTACAATGGCCTGTGGATTTATTCAGGTCTATATTAGCAGGTCAGCACTAGCCAGAGAACAGCCACTAGGGCTGCTGAATCAAAGCTGATTACTGCACACACGCAAGTCAACGCAGACCGCCTCGTACTGGCAATACATGATTTTGGCCCTTGTTGTTGGCTTAGCCAAGAACTAGGTAATTAGGTCAAAACTTTAAGGTAAAACTGCCACTTGTAGCTCAATGGCGGCCATTTTACTACTCGCTTCGGAAATTACAGAAGCACGTTTTCACTACATGTGTTAAAACGGCAAAAATTTTTAATTTGGCTCGTAAGACAATTATCATCAATATTAATTAATTGATTAAATGTTTTTGGCCTACCATTCGAATTGAACGATATTTCCGTAGTTTTAATTCCTGTATTACCGGCGTTGCTGCAACAAAACTAATCCCACAATGCATCGCAGCAGCACATATTTAAATGTAATCAGATAAAAGTACATGTATATACTCTTTCTGTATTTTTAGTCAACTATTGTTTTCAACTCAGGGGTGATTCTTTCTAAACGTTTGCAGTTCTATCTACAGTTTTATACTCTGTAGCCTCGAGTAGAGTTTTAATATTGAGATATCATCATTAAGTTCTTGGGAAAACCTTTGATTGTGTTCTCTGGGCAGTATCAAAGAACCTTGATTTTTATGAAATGCAAATGCCTTAGGCATCTCTTGATCATTACATCCATAACGAGAGCTGACGAGCAACAGGCAGTTTAAGTCGCGCTTAGTTTGGTGATTGCGTCACTGCTCACATCATTACTTCTCATCGCATAATTATTCTTATCAAGTTGTTGTTTATTCCTGCGTATTTCTTATCTTCTTCATCTCTGTCACTTTTGTAATTCATACCGACCTTTTAACAAACTTATTTCATCGAAGAAGAAAAATAATAATTATATATAGAACATATTTTTTTTTTTTTTTTTTTATATAATCATTATCATAAAACCGGCGTAGCACAGTCGCAGAGGACAATACGCCCAATGCACCAAGGAGGAATAACGCATTCATGAAATACGTACACATGTAATTATAACAGCACCTCTTGTGAATTATCAGTCTGCTCGTTTAATGAGAGAATCAGGAGACTGGAGTCAGCGCATATGCATGTGAGTAGGACGTGTCCAACACATAAGCACGATGGGATCTCCGCTGCGTCGCAGTTCTTGACAGGGGACCCACAAGCAGCAATGGATACGGGGCACTTGCTAGTCTCACTTCTGAGGAATGCTGCGTGTTCAATTGTCTTCATGTTTGTGCATACAGGTAGGGAACAAACTGCCAATGGCGCAGGCCATGTGTCATCAATGATTTCCGGTCATCCATAGGTCAATACTCCACAATTTTTGGTTGACTAGTTTTTTAAGTTTTTTTTTTTTTTTCTTTTTCTGCAATTGTAGAATTCATAGTGTATATGGTTGGATTGGAGGTCTTAACTGTAGCCCGTGTATGAAGCGCATCAGAGACACTAGCCGTTTCTTCCCCTTGGGATGAGGACGGTTTGGCGGGTTTCTCTTTGTTATATAGGACCACGTGTCCGCCTTTTTCATTGACACTCACTTTTTCCAACCAGGTCCCACATTACTACAATATGCAAATATTTCATGAAACCTGCAGTCCAACCCCGTGCAATAGCGTGTATAGTTACAATGAAAAGGTAATCTTAGGTCCTAGGATTACTCTCCCATGTTGGCAAATTACCAGGAAATAGTAATCCTAGTACGACTACCTCTCCTATCTGTATAATAACACATATTCCATGAGGTAAAAACTATATATAGGACTATCTAACCGGGGAACTGTATGCACTCTGTTCTGAGACCATAGAGACTGTTATATCAGCCCCAATTCCCAATTGAACAATCGATGTTCTATGAAGGGAAAATGCAATTTGCGCCAACTACCTTGTTGGCGTTTAAAATGACACCGACATTACGATTAGAAGTAAGCTGAACACTTAATTTTATTGGATCCCGTGACATTGATGACGTTGAACTATCTCTTAAATAATGTTTTAATTGCATAACAAAATGATCGATATCGTAGCTTAATATTGTATGATACCATTGGGATGCCAGATTGCGTGCCGCGTGTTGATCCTGTGATGGGATTCGTGGCGCTGGGCATGCGTAGTTCAAACTGGCCCAAATAGTTCGGAAACAGTTCTTTCTAAACCAGAAACAGAAACGACAATGTTGTTCCAACAAGGACACATATCTTTCGATGCTGCAATTCAATTGTGAAGCAGAACGATGAATCACACAAAGGAGCAAAAATGAGGTGCAACCGACAGCTGCTTGATGAACAACACAAGTTCTTTGTGTACAGTACAAGTATTCTTCCTGCAACGTAGATTATTTCTGAGAGACTGCATGCTGTTTCATTGAGCCTCCATTGCTAAAGCAGCAACGTTCTGTGGCGTTTTGCTGTTGGCCATAATGCACTACATACTTGTTGCTTCATCCATTTTATCATTGAACCTCCTTTCGTTGAAGTCGAATGTTATCTATTCATCATCGTGGGTGAAGACTTTCTGAGATGACTTGGAGTTTCCGACAAAGTAGAGTTAAAGAAGCGGAGATCAAACATTTTTTGTGATGATTAGTAAATGAAAAGTAATAAAGTAATTATGATATAGCAATGATTCCTCTGCTTTGATTTTTCTTCTCTGATTTAACGAATTAACCCCTTTTCGTTGTCCAAAACCAATTAATTGTGATTGGTAATCAGCTTCAAAGGCCAATATCGATCCGCTTGTTGAATTCATAGAAATTGTGTATGAAAAAGCAACTTCATTACTTAAGCGTTATGGTGGTAATGGAATATGAAGGGCGGTGGTCAGAATTTGTATTTACGCACTCTTACGGACCGCACCGGCTCACTCAGCTACGGCTCACGTAATGTGAAAGGGAGAGCTATATAGTGGCTCATATTTCAGCGCATTCAGCCATTTTTCTTGATATACCGACAGACAAATGCAGTATCTTCTGCCTAAATAGACATGCATTAGCAAGCTGCGTGCGGAAGGTATCACGATTCACTGACGCCACCAAACGTGACCCCTGATCATGCATTACCATGGCATTGGTTTCACGGGCCAGTCGTGTATATATTTTTGATGAAACGCCATATTGTTTTGATAATGACCACGTCATATGTATCAACCTATCAGGAACTAGTTCTGATCCAGGGTCATGATCAAGTTGTGCATTCCCAAGGGAGAAGCTTAATTATACCACAACACGTGCGATCTGTACACCTGATGTAACCCAAGGTTAATGAGACTAAATCACACTTAAATCATTAACCTAGATTGAGACTCAGAATGTATATGTTATTTATACATAATTTTCATTGTCTACCTTTATTCTGCATAGAAATACATTTCATGTGGCCAAAAATATATTTCATTAATCCCGTTTATATTATTCAAAAAGGAATTCTATTCCTCGTAATTATAAGCATCGTTTATTAATCAGACGCTACTTAAATAAGTGGCGTATTTTTGTCTTACTTATGTGGCAAACTGTGCCACGAAATACTAAGTAGGTATCACAGCGTCGTTTGAATGCTATTTGGGTATATGTGACGTCACATCACAACAAATGTAGGTTGCTGATTGTAGTCCGGAACAAGATTATCATGTCAAATAATGATATAAAAGAAAGACAAAATTGAACCCCAGCCCTTTGATATCTTCTACAGCACAATGATGAATATAAGGAATTCTCGGTGAAATATCAATAATAAAACTGGAGAATAAAGTATGAAACATTTCTTAAATCTGTGGAAAGTTGTTGCAGATTCAAAGTGGTGAAACTAACAATTATCAAAGGTTAAAGGTCAGAGCATTCAATGTTTTAGTCGTGTTAGGCTGATCTCTCAGCACGCTGATCGATGGGATTTTATCTGCATAATTGGTTGGGATGGGGGTCATTGAGAAACATGAGTTCCTTAAAGCTGAGAACACGACGCCATAAAGCATGTTAGCCACTACAGGGCTATGTATATCACACTGGCGTCACGTGACAAGAGACCACGTGACTGTGTGATAAATTGAAAGGCGATCTCAAAAATCTTTAATTTAATGAAATCTAGTTGTATTTACCTGTAAACGTCCTCATACCTCGCTTGTATAATTATATAATTATTAGACTAATGCACCTCTGATTAACCAATAAACCCCTTGTCCTCAGCTCATTATGTTTTAATTAATTAGCTAAAAGCATTCAAATAAAAAACGCATTACACGTGTAATCGTGTCATTTGTGCAACACTTTCTTATGGATTGTCTATTTCATACCTTATGCATGTGCGTGACTTAACCACCTTGTAGGTAGACAATACTGGGCTCACTACTAGACAGTACTAGACAGTACCTAGACAGTACTAGACAGTACTAGACATACTAGACAGTACTAGACAATACACCGCCTACTTTGATTGCTGTGTGATTCAGAAATCTTTACGCTGCAGACGACATCGAATATGCTCGTCATTAATTGACAAGAAGGAAACGAAGAAAAAAGCTCTGAATGTTCCATTCAATAACACCTTGCATATAAACCGTTTATAGCAGGGCAGACATTCACTGACGATGTATCCGTCAGTCTACAGGTGTAACTATATGATTGGCGCATATACCTTCCCTCGCACTCATCAGCATCAGTCCGTTTGTATAGAAGTCAAGCACCAATTGACTCACTTCTCTTCTGATTAACGTTGACGTAATCGTGATTAAACTATCCTTTCTTTGGGTTTTTTTTTTCTTTTCTTTTCTTTTCAGAACACACTTGTTAATCACATTTGTATGAATGAAGTGCTCTCGTTAAATCTGTTTCAATGTCTTGCCTTTCTTTTGAGTTATAAATGATATTATTCCACCCAAGTTAGCGTATTGTTACCCCATGACCTGACTTCACAGGTATTGGGATATTGGTATTTTCCACAGCGCGAATATTAGCGGATTGCGGATATGCTGTGTATAGCTTCCAATTCTGCATCGGGTGTACTGAATATATTTTTTTTTTTTTTTTTTACTATTTTTTTGAAACATTAAATTACCTGGACTGCGTAGCAACTTTGCTCCTACATCGATATCCTCGGGTTCATGTAGACACCACACAATGACTCCGTGTTAACTTTAATTTTACCTTGAAGGAGAGGAAATCCAAATAGCGGAAGAGATCTCAAATGTTGTTACTTGCTTCTGCGTGTCTGAACTCTTGTTTTGGTTGGAAAGTTTCTTGTTTTGTGGAATCGGGGAAGCTTTTGTTTAAACATGCGATGTACGGATTCGCTCGATTGACTCGGGAGCCCTCCGTGTGTTTCTTATCGGACAGTGAAATATGTGATGGATTGGATTTGTTCTTTAATGTCAGACCAGAGTATAGAACTACAGTTGACTCCTTCGATATTGCTACTCATAGGAGATGGGAGTATTTTCAAGTCCGTTTCATCTGAACGTTTGCATGAATCGGCATAACAACCGCATCGGAATCCAATATCGTGAAAATGTTAGATTAAAAATCATCCCAGTCACTTTAACGATACATTTCGTCAACTCATCCGATTTAAATTGCAGTCTATTTGAATAACAATTTTATAAGACGCTGAGAAAGCTAAACCATAACGACGTTTTTGATGTCGCTAACATCGTGTAATCCGGTTCATCTCTTTACATTAATACTGCCGCAGAAGAGGACACGCCTTGCATCACTAATTGCGGCATCGAGACCGATTATTCTCTTCCAATGGTTAAGCACCAATGCTCAGTCGTCATGCGTTGTGACAGCTTGAATTGGGCAAATGACGGTTTGTAATTGATTACGAAGTCGATGCATCAAAGCACGCGGCTGTCCAACTCCGAGACTCGGATCCGAGCTGAAGCAAATATTGTTTATGGATGCCTGGAAATCCGGATTCGGAAACTGAATTCTTCTCTCAGGTTTCCAGCATTCAATTCTCTGGACAAATGGCGCTGATTTAGATGTTGGGGTGCCTTGTATCCGACGCTTCAATAACAGGTGTACAAACAAACATATTGTGTTGAGAATAAGATGAATGAATATCATACGCACACACTAAAAGAACCACCCATATAATAATTAATACTTAACGCCAGAAGAAACACAAAGAATGGCACATGCAATAGAAGCATATCAATTCAACATTTTAACTTGGAGCACAGTCTATGGTGCCGCTTGTATTTTTGTCCAGTTTACTGATCGTCAATAAAAGGGTAGAAAAGTTTGACGACACGGAATTCCCTTAAGCCAGTGTGTGGAGATGATGAAGAAATTAGATAGTGATGTGATTTTCTATGGCGTAGAAGTCCCTAATCAGAGGCGTGGCCAGAGAGGGCGGGGGACGTGGCTTGCACCCTTTAGTACCTCTGTTTTCTTTATGGATCTAGCAAACTCCGGCAACTTTTTTTTCAGAAAAGTCATCGTGTATTCCTTTGCCTGATATGTTTAAGCGTCGAGCTATGATCACAAATAATTTCTTAATTTCGAAATAACTGTATCCTTGATCACTCGAAGAAGTTCTTTCATGGATGGCACTAATATTCAATAAAATTGGTCTGCCATCCACCCTCATGGCCATCCGTCTTCTGAATATTCTGCCTACTTCCCCATTTCTTCGGCATCGTATTTCTGTAAACCAATCAAACTTAAGCAAACATAATCACAAAACGTCCTGCCTGAGTTGATTGAATCATTAATCTTTCCTGGTATCATTCCGTAAATCAATCAAACACTTTAGCCGTGTGGTTTATGACCGAATAAATTTACTGCGGAGAGGTACATAACCCCAATAGTTCAATGGTATGAGGCAAAATATGATCTGCACACTTGAATAAATAGGCTAGTAAATACACCTGTTAGATCAATATGCTTAACTACGTGGTATGTAGAATGGGTGGACAATGCATATACGATCCTCTGTTGGCCAGTGTCAATGGCCACACTGCATAATTGATGTTGAGTTGTTAAGGGCACAATGGTCAGATCTTATCACGACCCACAACTTACTAGTTACGTAACATCCAGTCCAGTGCCCAAGTACTAATTGCCCACGTGTCCTAAGAATAATTTACTGTCAAGAGGGGACAATAAATAATTATACACTTAGTGACATCATTATCTCATAATCACATAGGGCAATGATCTACTTCGTGTGCATATCTTGGCATTGGCTTCGGGATGCTTAATTACTGTGCGTGTATTCCTTTGCGTTTTCAGGAAAACTCAGATTTGTATGAATAAATTACAAATAATGGGCATCAACGTGTTGTGTTCGTTTTCCTGGTTACTATATATATATGGTTACACGAAGTGTATAAGATGAATTATTCAAGCCCATTCTCCTTCTTCCTTAATAGAAAACCATAAAAAAATGTTTTATTCAGAGTTTTTTGTTGTTGTATATATCGTACCGTTCACAATCGGCAATGATCCTGCAAATACACTAAAACACAGGTGCGATGATTATCATCATAAATTCCTATATAAATATACTGTGGACGGAATTGACACATATGCAGCTACGAGATTAAAATGTGCATCATTCCTGTATAAATATACAAATGTTCCATTGAAGCAGGCTATGTTTTGCCGATATTGGAACCATGACTGGTGCTCGTGGGTTGGCCGTGCAGACTGACAAATGATGATCCCTTACGTGCTTCGCTAAGTATAGGCTAATGCTAGGTAATGATTCCCTTAATCTTAAGACAAGCCGTCAACATTTTGTGGTGCCTTCGTATGTTTAGCATGTAACATGAAAATACTGCACGGATCAATGACGAAAGTCAGCCGATTTTTGAGTTGAAATCTCTAACTCAACGCTTATTGTACGAGTTTACCCATTTGAATTGTATGCGTGCATACACACAATCATACATCCACTAGTCCACGTGTACAGGTTTTGTGACATAATTTTCTTAACACATGTGAATAATCTGTTCCGCTATTTCTAGGTTGGATGAAGATCTTGACCGAAACCCGATCACTTTCAACCTCCGTGTGCACATGCCTGACTCTGTGTTCTCTTGGAAAGCAGCGAAATGAAACAATGAACTTGAGCACAGTTATACACTGGTGCGCTATAGACGACTGTGAGAGTGGCAACATGACATTTATCTTACATGGACAAGATGATCTATTGATAAATCGAACTGAGGGTGCGGTGATAAGCCCCAGCGTTCTACGTGAATGTTGTTTCGAGTGTGACGTCAGAGAGAAAGTCACCGAAACATTGAGTCAAAAACGATTAGTTTTGGATGAAAAAATTCAAGACGATTTTCCTATTTCAGGGGCAACACTAGCTTTTCTCACACTTGTTTTTCTGATTATTGTTATTACCTTCATGTTAAAATGGTACCGGAAATGATTATTACAGAAAAGACGTCATTTTACCGGAAATGACGTCATCTTGCCCTTGAAGAGATCTGCATTTAATTTTTGTATTTGACTTTGTATTAATTCATATTAAATACCTTACCAAATAAAAATGAAATATCTATTTTATTTTGCACTTTTTTTTCTGCAAAACAAAGAGCACGCTTCAACAATCTGCTGTGCTACGTGTACAGCAATATATCAACCACGAAAAAGCATACATCATGCAGATTCAAAACATGTTGCTTAGGGTGATTCCGTGAGCAGAATGCCGCATGAATGCCAACCTATGCTTTACACGTAAGACAAAAGAAACTCCAAAGTCCCCGAGCTCAGACCCCAGTCACAACCTCATCCGTGGCGTACGGTGTATTATTCAGCATCCCCTTATTCAGAGCACAGCGTTACTCAAAGGAGTTTTGGTTGATGTTGACTCGAGACCATAAATGATCGGTCCACCCAATTCCAAAGGTTTTGAGGGGATAAAAACTCGGTGAGTTTACCTTCGTCCGCAGACCTAATTTCTACCAGGATTACTCAACACTTATTGACTCTCACGCACCGTCTATTCCGCTGTGCTTTATTTCTACGAGCACAAAAAAAGTGTTAGCAATAGAGCGCATACGGACCATTGAAGACATTATGGGAGCACACCACTCTACCTAACACCCTGTTATGAGAAAGCTCTTTTGAAACGCGATCGCAGTGTGAGCTTCACAATGCAGTCCGCCAATTAGGAAGACAGCCCGCAGGTATAGACATTATGCCAATAAGAAGCCTCGCACAAAAAAACAAGCGTTTCTTATGATGATGAAATAGGCCAACACAAACATCTCCTCATTCGTCAATTGATCTAGGAGGCAAACACAACATGAAATATGCCTCTTCAGTGTGCTTTTTATAGCAGGGTATGTGACCATCTTCTTGTTCTACAAGTAGGGGTTTTAGGGCACAGAACTATTGCATCGCGCGATATATGGCAGACACAGTTGTAAGCATGCAGGGAATACAAATCCGTCCGTTAGTTCAATAACCCAGTTTCGACATAATAATGATAATTGGACAGCTAGGCGTGACTTGTGTTTGTGCTGAAGTGGCCTCATTTTTGACGCAAGTCAAAGGGCATTAATTAGACTGGACACCTGCATGTATTGTGTATTCAGGTCATGACGAATGACCCATTTCCATATATGCACTGGAATTCCTCAGAGAATTTGATGCAGATTTTCTTCTAAATGTCCGCTCGCTTCCAGGATAACAGAAATTATTACAGTAGTCAATCTCCGAAATGCAATGGCATTGTATGAGATTGACTAAGTGCATAAATCGATCGTTATACATTATGATTACTATTAACATGATTAAATTGCCGGTGAGGAGAGGGTGGACAAGAAGCAAGTTTGAATAAAACAGCTCTTATTTGACGAGATACGAGAACGATGTATCTCATTATTAGATGTTATGATGAATTCGGAATCAATATTGCCTTATAATAAGTCTATACAGTATTGTGCATCTTAAATTTTGTGTATGAAATACATGAATTTTAAGTCTATACAGTATTGTGCATCTTAAATTTTGTACATGAAATACATGAATTTTAAGTCAATACAGTATTGTGCATCTTAAATTTTGTACATGAAATACATGAAATTTAAGTCAATACAACATTGTGCATCTTAAATTTTGTACATGAAATACATGAATTTTAAGTCAATACAGTATTGTGCATCTTAAATTTTGTACATGAAATACATGAATTTTAAGTCTATACAGTATTGTGCATCTTAAATTTTGTACATGAAATACATGAATTTTAAGTCAATACAGTATTGTGCATCTTAAATTTTGTGTATGAAATACATGAATTTTAAGTCAATACAACATTGTGCATCTTAATTTTTGTATATGAAATACATGAATTCTAATAATGTTTGGCTCAAGGTGGAGCGGATTCGTTTACTGTTTGCGTATTAAAATAATTTTTACCATAACTCAAGCTCCGGAAGAGTTACATGTTTGTTATTTAGTGTTCTAACTCCACCTGTACTGAAGAAGTCATGTTCCAAATTTCAGGCAGATATCTCTATCGGTTCAGAAGATATGATTATTTCAAAGTTGCCAAACTTTGAAGTCTATTTTCTCAAATCAAAGATTCCGCGACCCCGCAAGGGAAAATGGTCATATCTTTGGAAGTAATTGAGATAATTAAAAAAAATTTTCAACAGAATACTCAGAAAAGGGTGCTCTATAAGATGATCTGGATAGCTAAAAATTGATAAAAATCGACTTTAGGTCGACTTTGCTGGCCTGGGTCACATATTACTTTTGTGAAAGTATTATTAGTTGATGCATAATTTGAGCGTGCATTTGTCTGTGTCATTATGGTATACCGTGTCACTGATCTCTGCAATTATGAAAGAAATGATCGCTATTCATGAGGCATGCATAATCATCTGCTAGCAAAGTTGGTCTACACGTCTATGGGTACTTAATAGTTATTCGGCTGAACTCTGGTGTAGAAAAGAGGAGTTATCGTGCAATTTGAACACATTTTTCTTATAATTAATTAAATGTTATTTTCATGGCTTTTGTTATTTCTATGGCTTTTGTTATTTTCATGACTCTTGTTATTTCCATGGCTCTTGTTATTTCGTTGGCTCTTTATTTTCATGGCTCTTGTTACTTCCATGGCTCTTGTTATTTCAATGGCTCTTGTTATTTTCATGGCTTTTGTTACTTCTATGACTCTTGTTATTTTCATGGCTTTTGTTATTTCCATGGTTTTTGTTATTTTCATGGCTCTTGTTATTTCCATGGCTCTTGTTATTTCGTTGGCTCTTGTTATTTCGTTGGCTCTTGTTATTTTCATGGCTCTTGTTACGTCCATGGCTCTTGTTATTTCGTTAGCTCTTGTTATTTCCATGGCTCTTGTTATTTCGTTGGCTCTTGTTATTTCGTTGGCTCTTGTTATTTTCATGGCTCTTGTTACTTCCATGGCTCTTGTTATTTCCATAGCTCTTGTTATTTTCATGGCTCTTGTTATTTTGTTGGCTCTTGTTATTTTCATGGCTCTTGTTATTTCCTTGGCTCTTGTTATTTCCATGGCTCTTGTTACTTTCAGCTTTCAGCGGGATATTCAAATTCAAAGTCCAAGTACCAGTTTGAAATTTGGAATACAGTTTGTGTTTATGTCTGTATCATTGCCTTAGCCGTTCTTGTTTGAATTTCCTCGCTTTACGTTACGTTATGAATTTAATTCGCTCGGAAAATTTTGATCACCAGATTATCAAAGTGCGTCATGACAGTCAGGGTGAACCGTTGGCCTATCAAATGCCGCATGAATATAGTTTGCCATATACAGCTCACCCATCCCTATGAACAAAAAAAATCATCTCTAACCAACAATAGCCTTCTAACCGTCGTATTAATGCATCACAAAATATCCATACTATTATAATCAAATTTCAAGTAATATGTAATAGTTGTTGATTCTACTACAAGTGATCCAATATAAACTTTTTATACGATGCTGGTCTTATTCAACGAAAGCAGCGATATTCTGGTGGTTGATTACCCTGACAGCAGTGGATGCCAGCCACTGTAAAAGTAGGACCTAAAAGTGATATCAAAATAGCTCATCGGTAAATCTAAATTATTATAGTTTTTCTCCTCTGTTCGATATAATCATGAGTGCATTTTCAGGAATTAAAGAGATTCAGGATGCGATGCTTGTAATCTTATTCCTTGTTTCAATGCCGAATCCTGATGCTCCAAAATGGCCCTTGCTAAACATGGAATGTTTCGGCTGCATAATCGAGAGTCCAATTAGATTCATGTGACAATAATACACACAAAATGGTCTTCTTTACCTGCATGATCTCGTATCAAAGGAGAATTTGGCTCCATTTTCAAGTCTCATTTTGGGGCATCCCATTGTGCATCGAATACAAACTACTGAATAATGACACAATCAAATAAAACTATTAGTCCATTATTTTACTTATTGTTTTATTCCATTCATAATATTATGCATTCCCATACTATGTATGAGCCACGAGGGCATGTGATCCAATAGAGATTATTCCTTTTTTAGTTGAGGATTATAGCTTCGCTCTGATCGCTTAACACCGCCTTTCAGTCGAGAATTAGACCTTCTTCAAGCTGAGTCAAACACCCCTTGGCCACAAAACCATGCTGTGAACGGGCTAAAAGGCCTACTGAACGGACTGTCGTTTGTTGATTTGGACACAAAGGTAGGTACTTACTTCATCTGTGTTATATTGTATATGAGCTATACATAATATTAAAAAATTGTGATTCGAACACAGAAAATATTCCTGCCATAATATACAGTTGAATATACTTTTAGATGGGTGCGAGCGACGGAAAGGGCAAGACAAAAACCTATATGGATGAGAGGACGAGTGATGGGAACTGGAGGTTGGACTCCATGCTGGTCACGAAACCATTCGAGAAGAACATCAATGTGAACCCCGCCCGTGGAACACATCGCTCGCACCAACCGTCGCTACTGGAAATGTCACATTTAATGAGCGATCTTAAGCATATAGAAGGCACAAAGGTGTCATCACATCGCCTTCAGAAGACTCACTATTCACCCAGGAGCAACCTCCAAGACGCCCAAAGACGTGAAGAAGCTCTAAGTTTCAATGTACGAGCTACCAAAGCACAGAGCACTAAGGTTACAAACGAGACGGATTCTGCTGAAGCCGAGAGTAGCGTCCACTCTGACAGTGCCATAGAGGGAACTACGCTTGCGTCGAAGGACTCGGAGACATCAGCTGCTGAGCGAGAAAGACTCGCCCGTGAGCTGCTGAGGAAAGCCATCAATAAATTAAAGCAAGTTGAGTTAAGATACTTGAATAACCAGAAGAAGAAGAAACCTAAACTTATAAGAAGAGAGCCGTGGAAAATGAACTATCCGCTCTCAAATCTCGACGTCATCCCGGAAGTTGTGACCCCAATTAGTGAAAGCGAGGCTGCCTCCAGGTCACGGATTTCCAAACCTGAGTTTTCTGATATTAACCAATACACAGAATTGAAATTCCTTGCAGATATTGATCTCGTAAGACCACGCGGTGCACAAAAACTTCCTTCTATTTTACCACGCAAGGAGAAGAAGCAGAATCGATCAAAAACTTTGAATAGGACTAAAAAAAATGCAGTCGATCGCCAAGAAAAAGAAATCAAAAAAGTCCGCTGAGAGCGGGGAATAGTGTAGTGTTATTGACTACCCACAATCTAGTCGTCAAATATACTTTAGCTATCGGTTTATACAGTGAGTTTGGTGCCAAAACGAACTTGAATGATTGTGATGTTGAAGTCAGAACTAGAGTTTGCTATAGAACCAAATGAATAACAGTTGATTTAAACTGGCATAATTAATAATTAATAATTAATTAATTAATTAAGGAGGAAGGTTGAATAAATGGTGATGATTATTAACCAGGACAAGTGTTGATTCTTATGTGTAAGTTCACCATTAATTAAATCATTACGACTCGATTCTAATTAAAAAGACAATCAAAAAGGAGAAGCAGAAAAATAGCTTTCTGTATCAATGCTTTGTATATTTTATGCGGAGTTAACTATCACTTTTGGTTACTTAAGTGGCATCAGAATAATTTTGAATTTATTTTTTAATGACTAGAAACTTAGTGAGAATAGAAAAATATTATGGTATAGTGCAAATAAAAATATAACGAAATCTAGTCATCCAGGGTAAAAAACATAAGACTGAGAAGCGCAAAACTAAGTGGTTGGCATTCGCGATTACCCTATATGAAGAAAAAGACAAAGAAATAAATAAGAAATAAATAAACACATTGAATACAAAACACAAAAAGACGAAAAAGAGAAAATTTTGATGCAGAGAAAATCTTTACATCCGTGAATATATTATATATTCGACCATATTATCTCTAAAGCAATCGTTTGAACTTTAAATCAATCCCATCTATTTTTAAACACGGAGCACTTATTATTACAGCAGAATTTCCATTTGGGGTTAATTGAAGTCTGTCAGAAGAAAACACACCAGACATATCGAGCCACTTGGTTGCCAAGGTGAGCATTTCAAACTTCCAGTCAATATCCCATGATCCACCGAACCTACGCTTTGACATTTCGATTTTTTGTAATGGGAGACAACATCCTGCAATTAACATTGATGTATTCGCAAAAGGCCAACCACGAGCTACAAGAATTTTTCTTGCGTTAGTTTGATCACTGCGCCCTTGCTGTAAGGTCTCAAACACTCATTTCAGATCAGCTAATAAATAATGGAGAGACATCTCACTGCCGTGCTAGTATTGGTTTTGAAACTGGTGGAAATACAAGGTGGGTAATTGCATATCTAAAATTAAATTATGTTTAACGTTGTCAGAAACCGTCATCCATTTTCAGACGTTCATTGTACATGTACTGAATAAAAAACTTGTTTATAATAGGTTAAGTATTATAGCGATTCTCTATAGTTTCAGTAATGAAGAGATTCATTGACACCGAAAGATGCTCATTATTTTGTCCATCGTATTAAGAAACGAGAGGCGACAATTAACACTCCATATACGATAATATTCAACGTTGGTTCAAGTAATGGACAAAATAAAGAGTATCTTTCGGTGTTCGGAAGATATGCGAATACTTGGGTGCAAAAGAAACGCAATTCTTTGGTTATGCCAACACCACATTCCGGGTATGCGTTGCATAGACACGAATTTTCGTATGTATCAAGTTGAGCCATTTGAGGACATATTCGTGAAACTCACACAAAACAATTGGAATTGACCTGGTTTAATTAATTGGAGGAACAATTGACAGAGGGTCAAGTATAAAAAGCTCGATTTTCATGGACAGATATTCCCTGTTCACTGACTCACACGCCAATAACACATGAGAGAAATTTTGGGCCAAAATTATCGATGAGACTCTCTACCCTGCCCTGTGGGATGTTGTTACAGCCTTGAATCAGATCTCTGCTATTGTAGAGAGACGGGAGACGGTGGGGAATTACCATGAATGAGCACTTGGTGACAAATTTGGGGATGTGCCAACCATTACCATGCATTTCAAGAAGTCTGCGATGACCATAGCAAGTTATGAGGGAGCATTATTTTTCTGTAATACTCGAATCTCCGGATATTCGTAACCCGGATTTGGGGATCTGAGGCATTGTGAGCCCCTATCTCTCCTACCTGAGCCATATTCAATAGTCCATATTCCTCCCCTGTCGCACATTCCATAAACACGGCTGTCTCGAACCAGTCCATGCCCTGAGCTTCCGGGCAAGGACTGGTTCGGACTGATCAATTCTTTGATCAACTCCACGTTCCAGAAGGCTTCTGGATGCTACCCTTCAGGAAGCCGTCACTCCCGTCAGCCTTCCCCGAGAGTACTTTTTCAAAAGTTTGATTGCTTTTGAATAAAGCAATCGTTGGAGTATCGTCAATTTCATCGTCTATAAAAGTCATCTAGTCATGAGTGTACCCAAAAGAATGTTCAGCGGGATTCACCGATTGGCTGCAAAAGAAAATCAATTTTTGATCGCAAACGATTTGAAAATGAAGAGAATTGACTTGTGCACCGTGTTAAATATTCTTGTAGACCTAAACATGGATATAATTTATCGCCAGCAGTTATAGATCGCTGCGTTACTTGTGTGCCCAAAGTATATTAAGATAATAAAATTATGAACATGAAGGATCAGTTTGAAAATTTTGATGTACTTTGCGTTTAACAAAGCGACATTGTACTGCATCATAATGTGTCTATTTTCGCCGAACCGTTATTGATAAGTTGATACAAATAATATTTCTATACAACACTCACTTTATTCTGCAGGAAAGTTTCTCTATGTTGAAGTGGACGACACTGGAAATGTATATCTCGACTCAGCCTTTATTTCTGATGGAGAATACTTTAACACCCCAATCAAATACGAAACATACGGATATCCGAAAAACTTTGCCATCAGCTCTAAAAACACTTTGGGAGACTGTGCCATCATCGGTCACTATGGCGACAGAGTCACCAATGGAGTTGATTGGCTGTGCTCTGGTGAGTCGGACCTTGATTGGCTAACGCCAGATTTCGATTATTCGGGCTGGACGTCAGCTGTTGTGAAGGGCGCCAACAATGATTTCGCAGAAGTCGGTTATTATCCCGACCCGATCCCTGAGATGCCCCTGGACGCCTTCTACATTTGGTGGGAGATGAAAGCTAACTCGGCTGTTACTTACTGCAGATCAACCCTCCCCGAAATCGGTACGTAAAATTCTACCAAGTGATTGAACTTTGGGGTGAATGATAAGTTATATTGATGACATTCATATTCCACAGATTATAAGCAGTTTGCCTTCGCTGAAGCCGCTCCTACCATGTTCAAACCAAATGCCCTTCACCTTGACCTTCAAATGACGTCACTGGTAGAGTGTAGCGTCTCGTGCGGTCAAATAGGGAACTGTTTATGCAGACGAGAACTGACTGCCACCACGTGGACGTGCAGCACCCACCTCCCTTCTACGATGGGTTGCTGTTCATATCACTTCAGTTCGAAGGATGGCATTTGCAGAATGTATGATGCCATTGATCCGGTTCAAGAGATGGGCAGTGATTGGGTCTTCTATGCGATGCACCCTTAACAATACACGTTATACTATCAGTATAACTATACTTTCTCTTCTCTCCTGAATTATATATCAATGATTCGCATAAGTACCTGTATAATAAACGATGTTCAAAACCATTCAATGCCTTCCTACACTGGAAGCTGGCGCCGTGGGCTTTTGCTGTTTTCTGATTCCCAATGTGTGAGTATCTCTGATTAAAGAAAACCACTGATCATTGTGAACTGGTAACGGATGAGAGAGGGTGCATCACAAAAGTAAAAAACGCCTTTGATTGACATAATTTTAGACATTAGGCTTGGTGTGGATTAATGCATAGATACATCGAATTTGAGAGGTTTAAAATATCCCTTTTATTCTTTCGTTCGATTTCATACCGTCGTGATGTTAAAAAAGGAACTCTCCGATTGTTAACAATTGGAGCCGTCGAGTGAGCAGATCTTTCAGCAGTTCTAATAAAAGATACATTGTATCTCGTGCTCATCTCGTTTCAAGCTATGTTGCCTGAGCAGGAACTTTGTATTATAATTCGTCTTGAATATCATTCTTTACTGACCGAATTTTCCAAAATTGTGACGCCGCACACGGAAATAAGTAGCGTAGTGTCGCAAAAAAAAAAAAAAAAAAAAAAAAAAGACCTACTAGTATCTAGTTCATGTTGTAGCAGATTCAATTTGAAGAGCACTGCATGATGCAGAAATTCAATCAATTGTATTCAAAGATGGCGAAGTTACAGCCATTAGTATCAGTGGAAGTGACGAACTGCTGAGAAATATGGACTTAAAGACGGGGTAACTCGATCTGAAACGCGCTCCGTTCCTATGGCAACACATGTGCTGACACTGAGAAAAGTGTCCTAAACCGGCCTAAAATGAAGTGTCCTAAACCGGCCTAAAATGAAGTGTCCTAAACCGGCCTAAAAAAAGTGTCCTAAACCTGCCTAAAAAAAGTGTCCTAAACCTGCCTAAAAAAAGTGTCCTAAACCGGCCTACGCTATTTTTGTGCATTTGGTTGCGCTGTTGTAAAACACTACTCTTGCAGTGAACTATAATTAACAAGGTGCTACTGGTTGGTTTAATCGATAGCTGATGCTTCCGTATATTATAATAATAATAAATAATAATAATAATAATAATAATAATAATAATAATAATAATAATAATAATAATAATAATAATAATAATAATAATAATAATAATAATAATAATAATAATAATAATAATAATAATAATAACAATAATAATAATAATAATAATAATAATAAAATATATTTTATATAGCGACCATTGAGTCCGAAGACAGCTCTGACACGCTGAACAGATGAAATTAAAATACATGCAACATTACACTGATAATAAGCGGGAAAAACTTACACATTGTAAAAAAACCAGAATAAATGGGTTTTAAGATTTCGTTTAAAATGTGATATGTTTGTTTCACAACGGAGTTCAAAAGGCAGAGAATTATAAACAATAGGTCCATTTACACTAAAAGCTCGTCGATGGAAGTTTGACTGATGACGTGGCATGACTAGAATGTGTTGGTTTGCAGAGCGGAGTGAACAACTAGGTTGGTACATGGAAATTAAATCACATCAATAAGACGGGGCAAGATTGTTAAGACATTTAAAAACGAGAAGTGACTTTTAAAATCAATTCTCTTGCACACAGGGAGCCAGTGGAGGTCACGAAGAATATGAAAAAAAAATCATAAATAAAATCACCATATTTGACTTTCTGTCTAAAATGTCTTCTGCCTCATGGCTTGTGTCTGCTCAAACAGGCCTTCAGCAGCAATTAGTAACCAACACCAATGATGGTTAATGAGAATAAGGTTGATGAAAGATTGGTTAATTTGTCTATTATTGGTGCGGGTTTACAATATAAGTGTATTGGCTTATACAGATGATGATTCCAGTAGGATTAAACATGAAGCAAATGGAAGGAGGATCAGGATAAATAAATTTGCATTAGAATCTGATAATGGGAAGAGTGAAATTGAATTGAAATTTGATGCTGATGAGAAATCTTAAACATTTCAAAGTAGCCTAAGATTAAAACGCTTATAGCTAAAATACAGGTAATGCAAATTTCACAGAAGCTTAAAAAAATCTTTGGATCGTTTAAAACAATGTACTGCAAAGGGATTGTATAATTACATAACCTTTGAGATTCTAATAAATGAAGCTTATCAAAATTTACCTTTAGATCCAAACATCCTTAATTTGTACATTTCTGAGTGGTCTGTCTGATAGATATGTGGCTAAAAGCAATGCTAGAAGAACCAAATTGAATGTCTTACCGGAAGTTGTTAAAGAAGTTAGGCGACACTATCAAGATGCAATTGGGAGATATGATGACCCAAAAAATGTTATATCCATAGCTGTAACCAGCAGTCAGCATTCAGAAAGAAGCTTGTGTTTGAAGCAATAATTGTCAAAGAATTTTCACACAAGTCATAATAGACTTTTATTCTAAAAATATCACCATTAGCCACATTCAAAAACATGAGAGAAAAACAAAGAGTATGAACGCAGGTTCAACAAGTTAGAAATATAAAATAAAATAAATCTCACATCTTCTCATAAGTCAACACGTGGCCACAAGATGTGCATGTTTTACTGAACATATCTTCATCATCATCGTAGCTTTCCTCGCCATATTCATGAGTATGTCCAGATAAATCCTTCTTGTACAAACTGCTGCGAACTGCACGACGTAATTCTGGGTCACAGAAAAATATACTTTATACATTTAGTAATCAAACATTTGGAGCATGTAAAGTAGTTGGTGGAATTTGTAAGGAGTTCAATTAGGAAATTAATTTTTTTGAATAAAAACCTTTCATTTTCTTCTCGTATTTCTTATTCTTGGATTTCTCGGCGTTGTCCTGCCTTGCCTGCCTCGCCTCTTCAAGCTTCTCCTCGTCCCCCCACACCTCCAAGCAACGGTCCCTGACCTGGGGAAGCAGGTACAGCTTCATGTCCCCCCATCTTGGGTTGTGCGGATTTTTCTTCACAATGAACTTTAGCGGAGGTTCCCTACGATCAAAATCAGCGTCTTTGAGGAGGAAAACGTTCTTCGCTTCAGTGCGTGTTATCAACTTGTGTTTCTCATCGTTGTCTCTGTTTGTATGAACTGAGTATAAAACCAACAATTGAAGATCAAATATACCGTACCGGCAACGATCACACACAGAGAGATCGAATGTTGAAAGAAGATATGAATCTGAGAATGGCTTTCCACATTCCTCACAAACCGATAGATCTCCATCAAGAATAGCTCCTTGTATAGTCAACAAAAGATTCAATTATCGTTTGAATGAATGAAGCGTCCTGGATCTCACCGAGAGGATGGGACACGGTTGTTTTCTTCTCCGATTCAGTTTTCTCTTCTTCTTCTATGAAGAACCCAGCCCCCGTGTCAGTTACTTTGGTCACTGCTTTCTTGCCTTCCCTAGTGATTAAAGGGGACCACAGTGAGATTTAGTTCATTTCAAATACCTTGATTGTTTGTCAAGCGCATACGGTCGGCTTGCCAATCGGGCTTGTCTAAGGAGAAGGGCTTTCTGCCGATTGCGTTCAATCCGAGCAACTTGAGAGTCACTTAGTGGCGACGCAGCTTCCTGGACCGATGCCTCCTGCACAGGTGCCTCTGCATCAGAGGACATTGCGAGCTGAAATACAAGTTGAAATTCATTGGTGTGCTATCAATTGATATCATTTATTAATCGTCATCATAATAATGACCATGGTTACCATGGGAATTTGGCAATCAAACAAGCAAGAGTTGAAGAGACCACTTAATAGTTTTTCGAGTCAGATTCTGTGTTAAGAACTTAAGATAGATAGCCTTAATATGTGGAACAGAAATGATCAATTGTCATTAAACTGCATCGATGATCGTGATAATTGTCTGGTGATCATGTCATGATGGTGACATCAGACATGTCAGCTAGTGAGGAGCAGTACAAGGGAAACACTCATTTATCGCCCATTGTGATCAGGAACGAGAGATGGGAACGCACTGAAACCAGGAGATCAAATGCTATCGAAAGTTCAAAACGAAGTTCGAAGTGATCAGAAATCGATAGACACGTGGCATTTACAATATAATTTTCCAGATTTCACTCAATTTCATAACAAGACAGCGTTATGATCATAGTGGATAAGGACGTTATGGTTCTGATGAAATAAGTAGACGTTGACGTAGAATTTAAACAGAGAAGGCTACGACCCAAGATTTCTGCGTGGCTGCGCGAGTCCACGATTCCCAGCGAGTCGAGGCTTTCGCTTTCGCAGTACTAGAGTATAATAAGTATATGCATTAAATGTCAAATTCCCAATGATTAACCGAGGGCCCATTGCTAATGGTGTGCAGAGCCGCGTTGCATCCATTCCCGATTAGATTTGATTGCTTAGCATTGTGCACCCAGTTGGCCACTCAAACCGAAGATTAAACCTCCATAAACACGACTGATATGCCAGAATGAAAACGCAAATGGCACATTTTACTAATCGAAATCCGGATGCATGATGATAAACATATAATTACTATATTATTATGTATATACATTATTATGCACTCAATGTATTACAGCTAGGTGACCCTTATGCTCCCTTTGGATTTTTCAGCATCTATTCACCATGTTTTTGTGAAAAGATAATGTAACAATGGACACGAAGATGACATATTTTTCCCCAATATATTTTTACCGGGGCGCCGCCCCAGCCCACCCCTACCTGGCTAGGCCCCTGGCTAGGCCCCTGGCCGCTAGGCTGGCCAGTAACTTGCAGACTGTTGACACCTGGTTGGTAAGAAACACTTAAGCATTATTTTCTGCTGGCACTGAATTAGTCCAAGCAAAAGTGTAGAATCGTGCCCAGTAATCAAGCCAGAGGTCTGTGATGGCATCAAAGGCAGAGAAGTTGGGCATCGCACTGGCTGTGGTGGCAAGTGTCTGAGTGGCATTAGACTTACCTTACTCATACATCTTCATCGTAACCTTCTTTATTTCTTCCTTCTCTTGACAATGACGTTGCTTCTCAGTTTTGTGCTACGTGCCATGAACGTGAAAGCAACGTTTCTGTGAACGTTCGCAAATACGTATGGTGCACATCCTGGCGACTATTCATTTTACGTACCTTTACATTCACGATGAATCTGATGCAGAATTTGTTGGAGATGTGAACCACTGTTTTCTTTTTTATTGTCACTAATGAGAACATACATGTTTAAATATATGATGGGACCCCGCTTCGAAGCAGCATGCTTCGTCCCTGCTGACTGCCATCACTTCATTTGAGTTCATAGTCACTTTCATCACTGTGTATCAGTTCTTAGCCCCCATAGCAGGAATAACCGTAAAGTTGCAAGAACGAGCACTTGACATCGTCCGAGCTCACCAAATGGTATTCATGACTTAAAGAAGTGATAGTGTTATAATAATGATTATAAACAATGCAGGTTGATGAAGTCTTGACGTACTACCAGGGGAAGTGCGAGGATGCAGCCGCATTCTTCAATTCCATTTACTGCCATTTCGTACGAGTTGCCTCGGCCATTAACGTAGAACCCTCAAAACCAAGACGATCAGCTAAGCAGCAACATCGATCGAATGCACCCACTGACTCCTTCGAGGAGTAATACCTGAAAAATCTAGTAATTCCTTTTATGGATTACGTTATCCAAGAGCTTAAAGGACAATTCTCCTGTAATTAAGTATACATGAACAACTTGTATAGGCCTGTTGAGTGAGTGATGGGGTTTTACGGCTCCATCCAATCCGATCGGATGATACGGGCGCCAGTATAGGCCTGTTAATATCCACGCACTTCTATCTCTTTTAGCTCTCTCCAGAATAGCATCGTCGTTATTGAGGCTGGTACCCTCCATGATTGCAGCGGAGGCACTCGATCTAACAGAGGCGATTGAATTGTATGCGGGTGATCTCCATGCCCCTGAAGTACCGGAGCAGGAAATCCCCCTTTAGTAACATGTACTAAATAATGTTAAAGGGGGATTTTTTATCATTTCGACAAAATTTCCGAGCTGGGTAGTTTAAAATTTATCTGCTGGCTATTGGATGCGAATAAAGGTATACACGTAATTGGTTTTGATTTTGCTTGCGCGATGGAAATCTAAGCACTTTTGTTTCAAAATCAAATCGACTCTCCTCCTAAGTCACCATTTTGGTCTGTGTGTAGTTTTATTACGTAATTACTGTTGCCAAAACATGTCAAAAGTTGTTTAAACATGGCGGTCTTCAAATTATAAAGCGGAGAATTATTGCATATTTTCTGATAATTGTGGCCATGTAGGTTTACATTTTGATTAGCTGAAAAATTAATTTACAAAAGTGAATGGAAGATGTGAACAGTCAAGATGTAGTAATGTAGCAACCGGCCACTGTGCATGTGCATGATTTAGCTCTAGAGTTAGACGCAGAGAGTGAGAGACGTTTCCCCAGAGGTAGCTGACATACTACAGCGAGCCCAATGGGTCTCCAGACCTCGCCCGAGAATCTGTGCTACCCCAGAGGGGAAATTTTCATTGGGGAAATTGCACTAATTAAGGTGCCCTAGTCGATTGATGCATATTTTGTTCCTTCGTCCTGAATGTTACCCCAAACACAATGAAAAAATGTCTTTTTCATTTTAGTAAAAATTCCTGTCGGCAGGATCTCCAATCATGGCAAGTCAGCAAAAAGTGAAGAAGAAGAAGCAACGATCGAAAACTCCATCCATCACACCTAAAGGTTTTATCTGCCGTTGAGAATTATATAATTAATTATTCAATTATATAATTAATTATTATTATTATTATTATTATTAATTATTCAATTTTAGAAGAGGAATCACTGTCTCCAGCAAAACGGCCAATCACAGATGAGACTCAACGCAGTTTAATTTCCGTCAGGGAAGCGGACAAGAAAGCTCGTCAGGACAACTTGCGAGAGGTAATTAGTGTATGATTAAATTAAATAATTTGCTCGTTATGACTTTGTTTGATTACAGAATGCAGAAAACGTGCCCCCGCAGAATGGAGAAGCCGATTCACCTCCGAGCGCTAAATCACTCACGAAAGAAGGTCGTTCAGATGTCAGCCGTCCACCTAGCGGTAGATCATTGGCGATAGAGGGTCCTTCAGAAGCGTCCCGTCCTTCTTCTCGTCCTCTCAGCGCTGCTGTTACATCTCACCACAATGGGTCAAGACCCCAAAGTGCTGTCAGCAAACGGAGCAACGTTGTAGAACCGCTCAACAGCAACATTGGCAGTAAAGCATCTTTCCGATCAAAAGGTATTAATGAGAAAAATTGGACTCATTGATTGCTGAATGTTATTACAGAGGCCTGGTCTGAGGACATACTTGAACAACGCCCAACCACCAGTCAATCGGTTGAACAGCTAATTGAAGTCCAAGGAGGTGAAGATTATTTGCTGTTTTTTAGTTAATGA
Source organism: Capitella teleta (assembly GCA_000328365.1). NCBI lineage: Eukaryota > Metazoa > Annelida > Polychaeta > Capitellidae > Capitella > Capitella teleta. The sequence continues at coordinate 62,387 of KB302699.1, forward strand.
GTGAATCAATTCTGTCAATATTTGTGTTCTTGTTGCTTTCTGTGAATTTCTGCTTAACATTCTGTTCTGTTAACTGTTCTGTACGTCAATCTAATGGTGAAACTCACAAACTGATGAAATGGTTGAACTTGATTCAGTGATCCAGCCTCATGTGATCTGCCCTTTATGCACTCTGAATAACGAATCCTTCTTGTAGTATTGTAATCTGATTGTGTAATTTGGTACTTTCGTTTATCCAGTCATTTCTATGGGAATAAAGGAGGCTGGATTATCGACCGTGTGACTGTATATCAGTGTTATGTGACATCAATGGGTTTTTCCCTGTTGCACTGAATAACCACAGTTCGTGAGATTCTTTAGTTGCTTTAACCTTCTTTCTTTTCTCCTAACTCTAAACTCTCAGTGGCAAAGAAATCTATTCGCAAGAATCAGATTTCTCCTTTGAATGAGAGCGAAACTTGTTTGGATCCTGTGGAAGTTCTCTCTCCAACAAAATCCCGTACGTCTCCTATATTTCTTGAATTTCTTTTCATTCATAAATACAGAGTGGGCCAAAAGTAGTCTATCCAATCCATAACCAGAACTCTAAAATTTGCTAAAATGTATCAATTATTACAAAAATGCTACGATGCCCTGCCTTTTTTTAAGCCAATAAGTCTTAACTAAATTTGCAAAAGTGAGCCACGCGACACCCCTCTGATAAAGCTCTGAATTCAATCATGAATGAGAAAGTTGTGCAATTATATGTTTGCTTGATCATTAATTTTAATTCGATCTCTAAAGCTTATCACTTCAAATGATAGCTAACCCCACTGTTTAAATTTAGTTCACGACTTCACTCGTGAAAGTTCTTCTCTTCAGAAGTTTGGAGTTGATTTAAGTTATGCCTTGTTGATTCTCATCCATTGTTATGCATTCAAGCATTTAATTACCGTGAGTGATGTGGACTCTTATGCGCGGGTGAGTAAACAAAGTAACTTACAGAGATTAATGAACGCAGGAGAAAAAAATATTTGGATATTCGGATTCGTTGCACTCTGAAGTCGAAATCAGAAGCCAAAGCTTCTCTCATCATTGCTTTTGGCCCATTGTGTATAATCAATTAATCACATTGAAAGTTTTAATCTAATCCTCTCAATTATTGGTGTGAAATTTCTGTTGCCTTAGCAAGATATCAGTCCATGGTGTAACTAGTATCCTTCATCTTTAAGGGTAGCACAAACTTAGAAATTGGGGGAATTTGGTCAAAAATTCAAAGTAATTTATCGTATGTTCCAGGGCTGAATCCTGTATAACAACGACTCTTATTGACTAACAGGCACGGTCACACTATTTTATTAGTGGTCAATTAGCATTCGCCTAAAGTAAAATAATTCTGGACCCAAAATGGCACCCCAATCTCAGAGTTGCACTACTCTGCGGATGAGGGACACTACATTACGCTCACTTTACCATACTTTTCACAGAGGAAGATGCGGTCTCAGAGTTTTCACTCGTTGCTCTCGGAGACGTGGAGGAGAACGAATCACATGCGTACGTCCCGTATGTCTACGCTAGAGATATGGTTGCCAAGGTAATGAAGGATATGAAAAACATGAAATTGACGCATATCAGAATTGTTGATGACATCGGGAATAGCTACAAATGCATCGAGGAGAGCACGCAGGTCAGTCAGTGCTGCTCCAATCTGAGAGTTCTCGTGAAACATGTTTCTGCAGCACCAATTCAACACGTTCGTTCTGAGCCTTCGTAACCAGTATGGCAACAAAGTGAAGACATTCCGTCAAGTGATTGAAGTCCATCGCCTTGAGTTACAGCAGAAGCAGCAGTACTGGGATGAAGCGTTGGCTGTGAGTCAATCATTCATTCCTATGTGCATCTATATTCATGTCCTCAGAGTATGAGTGCCCGCAACAAGCAGCTTCTCGCAGACAAGAAAGCTCTTTTGATTCAGAACAAGAAGGATTACGAGCGATTGGTGCGAGAGAAGGAAGTAGCCATTCGCCAGCTGACAGAGCAAATGGATTCAGCATCAAAGGAAAACAAAGAGAAATTGGAAGAGAGAGAAGGGGAACTGGAAAAGCTGAAGGGAGAGTTGGTCGTTCTGAACACCACTCATGGGGAAGAGATCAAGGTTGCTTTTTTAGAACTCTGTGCTTTGATCTGGTTTTATACGCTTATTAAATTTGTTCTCAGGTTGTGAACGATGTTCTCGAAACTGAAAAGGAAGAGAAAGAACGGATGCAACGAGAAATTGAAGAATTGAGAAATCGTCCGCTTGTTACGGCTACTGTGATTGGTGGAGCATCTGAGGAGCAAACCATCGTGCCAACTGAATCTGATGTCCATCAATCGGAACGCACAACTCAAGTGGGTGTGGTCGTCAAAGATTTAAGCGAAGAGGATCGGAAGAGAATGGATGAGGAACGACTGAAGATGGAGGAGCAGAGGTTGGTGATGAAAGGGGAAAGGGAGTCCTTTGAAGCAGAGCGCAAGGGTTTTATTGAGGAGCGCAAGAAAGCCCAAGAGGATAAGGTCGTGCTGCAGGGGGAGTTGGTTGACGCTAACAAGGAGAGTGTCACATGGCAATGCAAGTACGAAGGGCTGAAGGAACAGCTGCGAGATTTAGCAGATATGCGGGCCAAGTACGAGGCCCTGCAGGTGCAGATGGCAGCTGTTGCTGCCATGGCGACAGTCTCAAGCGAAGAAGACAAGCAGAAGGCAGAGGCTAATATTGAGAGAGCGGAACAGAACCGTGTTGTCATGGAGGAGGAGAAGGACAATATGGAGGCAGATCTCAGCAAATGGAAAGAAGAATTCACGCAGAACAACGGCAGAGATCCATCAGAGGACGACAAGTGAGACACGTATCACGCCAACTGGGTTATATTGTGATGTATTTTCAGACCGGATTCAATCCGAGAGATGGAAGTGAGCTTAAACGAAGCAGACGTCATGATCAATAAACTCAACATGGAGATTGACACGCTGGAGACCTTAAAGAGCGGAGAGGTCCCCCACGCCCCAGTTATCGCCCCCACTCCAATCAACTTCAAAGAAACGGAAGTAAAGGTCGTTGAGGTCAATGTTCCTGACCCTGAGGTCGTCGCGCAACTTGAGATGACCCGAGAGGAGTTGGAAGCCCTCAGGAAGCAGCTGATGCGGATGAAGAACGATCAAGCGGATTTCGAAACCAAAGTCCAACGGCTGCAGGCACAGGCAGCGGATGCCACTTGGCAGCTGGATAAAACTGCAGCTGAGAAGGCTGAGCTAGAGAAGCAGAGAGACGCACTGATGAGAGAGTTGTCAGACTCCAACGGAACGGGAGATCCTGAGGAAACGGAAGCGCTCAAGATGAAAATCAACGAGAAACAACGTGTAGGTGTTGCATCGGAAATTCAATTTATCTTTTTATTTTTATTTATTTATTTTTTTTCCCAATTATCAGGAAGTGGATTCCCTTGTGGTGGTGCAGAAAGAGGAAATCGATGCCCTGAAAAACGCTCACGAGAAAAAACTCAGAAGCATGGAGAAAGACATGAAGAAAATGCTGAAGGAGATCTCAAGACAGCGCAAAGGTGGGTGCTGTTTGCCAGAATTAACTTTTGTCTTCATTTTTGTATCTTTTTTTTTCTCCCTGTTTCGTCGTTAGCTTCGGGTTCACCCACAGAGAAACCAGAAACAATTCAGGAGAAAGTGATTTCCCTGGAAGATCAAATCATCGACATGGAAGCCAAGATTACTGATTTGGAAGCAGATAAACTGCACGTGGAGAACGTCAATGCTGACTTGAAGGGACGGCTTCAGAAGCTGGAGGCGTCGCTCAGAGATGCTGAAGCCAAAGCTGCAGCTGTTGCCGTGACGATTGCTTCAGAAGCATCTCAGGCTAGCGCTCTGAAACATAACGAAGAATTGAGAGAAAAGATCAAGGTGTGATTTTTTTAAATGATACGTTTTCTTTCAAAGCGTTTAAATTGTTTCTTCCTCAGGATTTAGAAGCAGAAGTAAGAGAGGCTGAGAAGGAAACAAGAGAAATTGAACGAGAGAAAGAGCGAGAGGTGGGTGAGAAAGACAAGGAATTGAAAGACATGGAAAACGACATGAAGAAGCTGGTGAAGCAAGTGGAAAAACACAAGAAGAAAATCAAAGAACTGAGTGAGATTCCCTCTCTCTCTTTCAATGGTTAATTTGTATAACAAGTAATACACATTCAGTGTCGGACGATGGAGTTGTGCCTGAGATGGGTGACCTTTCTGATAAGGTCATTGAACTTGAAGCGAAAGTGTCCGATCTTGAGTTGGATAAAGTGCATTATGTTGAGCAGGAGCTGGTGGGCATCAAATGTGTTGGTTTTTCTCGTCATTTGATCGGATTTCTTTTCAGATCTTTGAGAGCAGAGTCCATGAATTGGAGAAACTTCTGGCTGAAAGTGAGGAGCGAGCGGTGGAGCTGGTTGCAGCTGTGGATTCAGCAGCTGCAGATGAGGGAGGCGCAGAGGAGGAGGAGAGGGAAGCCATGCTGGATAGGATGAAATTCTTGGAATCAGCCATGCAGGAGAAAGAAGATGCATACAGCGAGAAGGAGGAAGAGTTGAGGGTAAAGAGAGCAGAATTCAGTGAGAAAGAGGAGAAGATAGAAGCAGATCTACGAGAGAAGGAGAAAATCCTCGCTCATAGAGACACAGAGATGACCAAAATGGCGAGGGAGATTGCCAGACTCAAAACAAAACTTGCAGCAGAAAAAGGAGCCGATGCACTTAATGACAGCGCTGAGATCAACGCCCTCGAGAAGGAAGTCACAAAGCTAGAAGGCAAAGTGACAGCCCTGCAGGCTCAGTTGATAGACGCTAAGGGCAGCAAGAGTTCATCCAACAAAGAAACAGAGGTTTGTCTTGATTTTTTGTCTTATTCTTTAGTTTGATAAAGCTTAATGGCTTTTTATTGCTTTGTTTATTGTTGTTAACTATTCAGATTACATTTATAGCCTGTTTTTCTCTTCCCTTTAATAATGATGTTTTTTGGTGACTTATTGTAATATTATATGGTTCTGTTTTCTTCAAGAACTTGAAGTCTCAGTTACATACTGCGGAGAAGGCGTTGGACAAGGCACAGGGAGACCTCAAAACAGAGAAAACCGCTCACGGGAAAACTAAAGTGGAGTTGGAGAACTTGCGTAAACAAGTCAAGGAACTCAAAGCAAGCACCAAGGTTTGGAATTTTCATTCGGTTTGATATTTTTGTTAATGTGTAACTTTATTTTCACATGTATATTTGGTCAGTGTGTAATTATATTTTCTCCATAGGGAGCAGCAGTGGGAGGAGCTAAAGGAGCCAAAGGAGGAGCTGTGATTATTTTTGAGGCAATATTCATTTCTTATATTTCTATGTGTTGTTTGCAGGGAGACAAAGTTGCTCAAGAGAAAATACGAGAAGCAAAAGCTGAAATCAAAAATCTTCAGACGCGAATCAAAATACTTGAAGCTGATGCTAAGAAAGGAGGGGTTGACATTGAGGTGCGTCATATTGTGAAAATCGTCTTTATAATAATAGTAATTTATTCATTTATAATGCGCGAATATAAAGGTATGAAACGTTTGCAATATTTTAGCTTCTGTTGATTTTTAATATTGTTTTAAGCTCTGTTAATGTGTAACTTATTTTGTTAGACGCAGAAGAAGTTGAAGAAGCAGGAGAAACTGATCGCTGAATTGGAGAAACTTCTCGATGTTGAGAAGCAGAAAGCGAATAAATCGAGCGAAGGAGGAAAGAAGGCGCAAGGAGAAATCAAACAACTGGAGAAGGACCTCAAGGACAGGGAGGCGGAGATTAGCAAAATGGCCGCGGAAATGGCGGCCCTAGGGGTGACAGCGAAACAAGCGCTGGAATCGGCCGAAAAAGTGCAAGAACTCACAAAAGACGTGAAGAATCTGACACAAGAAAACAAAACTCTAACAGACAACTTCAACAGCGAGAGGGTGCGTTAGGGTGTAACTTAATTATGCAAATTATTATTCGAATTATCAGGTTCTGCGTAAGAAGTATTACAACATGGTGGAAGATATGAAAGGAAAGATTCGTGTTTACTGCAGAGTTCGGCCAATGAGCAAGACCGAAGCTAAAAATGTAAGCAAATTATGCGTGCTAATTATATGTACTTCTCATGAATATTCATTAGGGTAATACCCTTGTTGTGAAATCACCCGATGAGTACACAGTTCAAGTCGAGTCTCAACGAGGACTCAAAGAATTCCAGTTTGATTCAATTTTCATGCCTGAATCCGGACAAGAGAAGGTATTCGAAGACACAAGCGTAAGTATATTCGAAACAATAATTTCACACCAAAACATTAAATGTATTTGTACAGAATTTGATTCAATCGGCTGTTGATGGCTATAACGTATGCATCTTTGCCTATGGACAAACAGGCTCTGGTAAAACGTACACAATCATTGGTGACTCTCAGGGAAATTCCCCTGGCATTGCGCCAAGAGCATTTGAGGGAATCTTTAACCTTCTGGAAGAAAACAAGTTTGTGTTTATTTAATAATTCTGGTTCTTTGTTATAATTATCTTGATTTATTTAATAATTCTGGTTCTCTGCTATAATTATCTTGGTTTATTTTCAGGACTAAGTTCTCTTACAAGGTTTCTTGTTATATGTTGGAGTTGTATAACGATAAACTCCTTGACCTGTTCAGCAAGGCCAATCATGCGGACGATGTAAGCATGTTGCTCCATCTGTATGTGTTTGCATTTATTTTATTCCTGCACAGACTCACTTGGATATCAAGAAGGACCGAAAAGGAATGGTCGTCGTACAAGGAGCAGAGGTCAAAGCTGCCAGACATGCCAAGGAGCTGTACGCGCTGTTTGAGGAGGGGTCTAAGACTAGACACGTGGCGTCCACTAGTGAGAGAGAGATTAAACGCATTATTAATAGATGCCTAATATTGATTAATTTAATTTGATTATCAAACTTCTTATTTAAAATGAATATTAAATCAATTTCTGTTATTGTGTTACAGAGATGAACGATGAGAGTTCTCGTTCACATCTCGTGATTGGTATCGTGATTGAAAGCACAAACCGAGCGACTGGAAACATCACCAAAGGAAAAGTATGTCAACATCTAACTTTTTTCACGTCTCATTTGTTGATATTTCTCACAGCTGAGTCTTGTGGATTTGGCGGGAAGTGAACGAGCGGCAAAGACAGACTCTTCAGCTGAGCAACTCAAGGTGACATCGCCTGGTTGCGTGTGATTATCACTAATTGTTGCAACTCTTAACAGGAAGCCATGTCAATCAATAAATCGCTCTCGGCCTTAGGAGACGTGATCTCTGCTCTGAGCAGTGAGCAACAGTTCATTCCGTACCGCAACAACAAACTCACCATGCTCATGCAGGACTCACTTGGCGGAAACGCAAAGACTCTCATGTTTGTCAACATTTCTCCTGTTAATTACAACGCAGATGAATCGGTCATATCTCTGACGTGAGTTTCGGCCATTTTGCGTCCAGCATATCACTGGAAGAGGCCATTTTGTGTCCGTTTGCCTTGCAGGTATGCATCTCGAGTGAAATTGATCACGAATGATGCCCAAAAGAATGCCGACAACAAGGAAATCAGCCGCCTCAAAGGGGTGAGTGCTTTGTATAGGGTCATATTGTTGAATTTGATACATGGTGTTCCATAAATATACCTTAAAAAAATGATCTGCCTCTATATAACAAAACAAAAATTTCATCTACAGATCATCCAGAAATTGAAGAAAGGGGACAATGCAGATGAAGATATTTAATTTTACCTTGAAAAATCTACTTCTGAAATTACCATGTAATCTTCACATTGTATTTATCCAAACTATGAAAAGAGTGTTAAATAATCTTATCGTTGTTATGAATATTTTATCTGTCTGTTTCCATGTTTATAATTTGCAGTATTATATGAATTTGGTCAACATCTACTTTTTATTCTGTGTTTTCCGATTCTTGCCCACAAGTATATTATGACAGATTTTACCTCACACCTAATATTGGTCAAAATTTTACATCTTGTTTTATCCACAATACTCATTTACATTGGCTTTATTTTGTACTTGTAACCATTTTATTTAATATATCAGTTATGCAAATTGTATTTAATTGTGCAAATAAGATATGTAATTATTCAAGTTTTTCTCAATATTCAGTTAAACTAATCTTACCTGTAATTATTTTATCTTTCTATTATCATGCACAATGTCTTAGAAACTGCGATACACTTTTCCGTCCTATTAATCTGTGATACATTTTTTTTTTTTTTACCAATTCTTTTTGTTTTATTCAGATAACTCACTGCTGAATTTAATTCCAATAAATCATGAAAATTCATTTTTGTATATTGAATTATTTATTTATTCAAAAATAAGATGTTTCGAATCATGTAAAATTTTCCTCCAATACTTCATAACGATGAACTTTTACCTCGTTGACTGACTTAGCTGGAGTTGTGTACACTGAATACTGGAAGCGTATTCTTCTCTTCCATATAATATTTTTCTATATTTAATTACATAATCAATATAAATTTGTCAGCGTGTAGGCTTTTACTTCAAACGTTTCTCTAGACTGCAGAGGATTTGAAAATGAATGGTAAAGAAAAAGATGGATAAATGTATATTTCATTTTGTGGACTCAAAGTGTCCAAAGCTCTGTCAATAGTTTCCTAATAGTGGTATTGCATATATTTCTTTGGTTAAATGTGATAATTGGACTGAAAGCACAGCATCTGCCTTGCTCTTTCCAGGGAGTGTCGATCACAGGTGAATTACATAATCGTGTCGATGAGTCGATTACTGAACGAAAGGATGAGAAAACTGAATGCGTCAACGTTGGCGCGAAAGATGACTCGTAACGTTATGATTTTCACGCGGTATTCTTACGGGTGCGGATGAATAGCGATGCAGCTATTTTCCTCGTCGCGGATGAATAGCGATGCAGCTATTCTTCGGAGTGCGGATGAATAGCTCCGACTCAAAAGAATCGAAAACGAAAGTCACAAAGTCAAAGTGTTGATGAGGCGAATTTTTATTTCTTCAGAACATAAGTCTTTCATTTTCCGTCATCGATTCGTTATTCTTGCATTCATCTGTTGTTTTCAATTTGTGTGTAAGTTGTGTAAACAAGTGCGAAAGCTCTGTTAATTTATTAATTTATTAGTCATTTAGTGTCAGACTGTCTGCCTGCGGCCTAATGATCTAATCAGTTAGTATGGGGAAACGTCTCTGCGTCTACCTCAAACTCACCAAGCCGTAGCTCCCCAAGGGTAGCGGAGCAGTTCCACTACGCTACGGCTTGGGGAGCTAACCAAGCCGCAAGTGCCGTCTATTACTCAATATTATTAATATATTTAGTAAATGTTTAGTATATTGTTAATTAGCTGCTGTCGTCATTTCTCCCATGATGGCTACAGAATGGAACTACCATTGGCTCGGTGTAACTTATGTCTCTTTGTTAGTATGTAAACTTTGTAAACTTATAAAGTGTAAGTAGTGTGTAGTGCGTACTTTAATCTAATTCCAAGACTAAATATTAATAATTAGATCTTCCCCACAGGTTATGGCTATATGGAGTTATGCATACTTAAGCAGTAATTGTGAATAGGCCTACAATGTGACTGTCAGTTCCCATGCTAATCTTCTTTCAAGCCTCTATAATAGACTATATATTAGTTATTAGAACCAATTGAAGAACAGGTGTCAAAGATCACACTGTTTCAGTCATTTGATATACTGGAAAAATCAGCCTGTACTATACTCGTCCCACAAGTGTACCAGAATATGTTTACATACATGCAATACTATTCAAAGAAAAGATCACTCCGAGCATGCAAAACGGCCAATAATAATGTATACCCCAGATTCCGCAAGAAGCTCCTAAGCGTGGGCGGAAAATTCCTTAGATATCCTTAAGTAGATTAAGACTAATTATATTGAATTATTGTCATTTACTTTGACCCATGATGTTTAATTATGAAAGTGGCGAAATCTCAAGCAGAAAGAAAGCGTTGAATCAGAGAAAACTTTTATTTCTATCATCTTGTCATCTCTGCAGTGATCATGTCTGACGAAGCAAATGCCCCTGACGAGAAGAAACCCAAAGTAGATGAAGATGCGGAAGAAACAGACACAGGCAAATGAGCGCTTTGTGATCATCTCAGTCGTAACAAATAATCTCCACAGGTTCTCGTGAGCAGACAGATTCACCAACAATGGCTGCCAATGATTGCGAAGAAGAAAAGAAAGAGGAGGTTTTTTCTTTCCCGGATTCTCTCGAGGGATTCAATCTTGCTTTCAACGAAGGTTCGCTTAATGCAGAGTTCTCCTCAGGATATTATTCATATCGGTTCAGCTGAACTTTGATGAATAATAATTGACGACCACGAACGTTACCTCTGAATGACCTTGATCTTCTGCAGATGGAGAGCTCCGTGACACAGATACAAAAGAAGCTTTTGTTTTTAAAGTGAAAGAAAATAATTCATACAATCAGAAGAGATATGAACACATTGGAGAGGTAAGCCGTCATGATCATCACGATCAGCACAATCAAAATCGAAATCTGATCGCTCCTGTAGCTCATCACTGAGTACGTTTACTCGCTTCTCGAAACGGAAACCAAACTGAAGCGAATCTACCTCCCGGTGAGTGAGAGATTGAAATTGAGAATGAAATTATTACAACTGAAATCAGGAAGACGCAGCTGAAGATGAGCCTCGCAGCTTCGTCTTTGCGAGCGAGGATGCTCTGACGAACCCTGATCGCCTGATGCTTCTGATTCATGGCTCTGGGGTCGTGAGGGCAGGACAGTGGGCGAGAAGGTACGCTAACCCTCAACGCTTCCTTCCTTTATGTCAGTTTTAATTCTAGGCTCATCATGAACAACTCCCTGGACAATGGCACTCAGCTGCCGTACATCAAACGTGCCGTGAAGGAAGGTTACGGCGTCATCGTGACCAACACTAACTTCAATCAAGATCCCCAGGGCCGACCGATCCCAGTGAGCAAATCTTGCTTCCTCTCAGTTGAGTGACCGTTTGTTAATTCAGCTCAATTCCACGCCCGACAGCCACGGGCAGTGTGTTTGGGATTCGCTCGTACAGAGTGCCGCTGCGAAGGAGATTGCCATCGTGGCTCACAGTTACGGGGGAGTCGTGGTGACTAATTTAGTGAGTAGCACACCGGTCCCCTCTCTCATACAATTCATTTTGTGCTTCAGGCGTTGAAGAGGACGGAGGAGTTCCTCTCGCGCGTGAAAGCCGTTGCTTTCACAGATTCCGTGCACAGTTTGTCGATGCAAGGAGGAACAGAAGCCGTTCAGGAATTCTATTCCAAGGTTTTTGTCATTTCTGCAAGAATTCCGGTTTTTTCATTTCTCTCCTTATTTAAGGACGCCCGCAATTGGGTCTCGAGCGATGAGCCCCTGGACACTCCGATTGAGCACCGCTGGGGTCAGAACGACGCTCCTCTCGTGTCCGCTGGTCAGTTTGTGTTGACCACTTCACTGTGAATAATTTTATCTTTTACGACAGGTCACCAGAAACACGAGTGGACGTCTTACTCTGCCATGGATTCCGTTTTTGAATTCTTCAAAACTAAAATGACTCAGAATGAGAAAGAGGAACTCTGAAGTGTCCTGAAAAGATACATTTGTATCAAATGCTGATAATATTATATTTAAAAAAAATTATGCAGACGTTTTGTAATGCTGATAAAAATGATGTGGCAGTTTATTTTTGGTTTTTAAATAAAACATGTGAACATGCGTTCATTCTGTGTGAATTAAAACTATATCAAGTGGAGTTTTTTTTTTAAATTCCGGATCATTTGATGAGTCGAAAAAGAAAAGCGTTGCTGAAACACGGCATCAAATGTTCCGGGTTGAATTCTCTGATCGGTGAATAAAATGGGTTGATGGTTACATCGGAGAGATTACCCAGACGGCTTGATTGCAAACACTTCCGACTCAAATCAACACTCAGGCGACAGTAATCGGTGAAAAACACCGGTGTTTCAGTGTTCTGAGAGAGGAGAAAAGTAATAAATTGTATCGCAGGTTATTAAAACAAACTTTTAAGCATTCGATGGTTGGTTGCCATGATTGATACGCTGCTAGCCCAGCGTTGAAACCTGTGAAATTGAATGAAGTAACAATGAGGCGGATGACGTTTGGGGTTCAAACCTATAACCAAATCTGGGATACTCGCAGCTAAAGTTGATTTGTGGTACAATTTGCGACGCAAAATTATTTTGATCGAACGGTGCTTGTGAACTCTGCCATGAACTTTTTTCGAAAGACCCGGACCGAAAAAGTGAAGGTTGAGCTCAAGGTTCGGCAGCAACACCGTCAATTCCTGATGAGGGAGAAAAAAAACAATGCTCGTTAATTTGCAATCAAGTTTAATCAACTAACGTTGAAGAGAGGAAGGAGGTCAGCTTCTTTCTCAACTCCCAGCAAATGAACAGTTAACGATTTCTTCTCTGAGATTCGTGAGTTGACTTCAGGATCTGTGAGTAAACACTGTGCATTTGTGCTTGGTTGCATGATATACTCACGATACTTGGGAAGGCAGCACCGTATGATGTGATAGAGGGTGAGGGGAAATTGCAGTAAAATGCAGATTGGGGACGTCTCAGGGAGGCCCCGCCACTGATAATATTCCGCCCAGGACGTGAGATCCTTCTCTGGGGACTCAACGCTTCCATCTCGTAGGATTTCAGCCTCCTTGGGAAGCGCTATCAGCTCATCCATGGAACTGATTGACGCTAACTCTCCTATTGAGGGAAATCTAAGGAATATATTCATGAGGAATTATCTGTTTACCATATTCGGGGAGAAGAGTATTAGCAGGGAGAACCTCTCTCTGCCACGCACCACGCCCAAGAAGGTTGTGCATTTGAAGGAATTGCCGATAGCAGTTTTGGTCAAAATTTGCACTGCTAGTTTCTTGGAGGAAGGTTTTCAAATTAGTTTGTGTTTATCAGCAGTGCTGAGTTTATCACCAGAAGAGAAAGCAAAGGCATGAGCTGTCATCGGGAAAGATTTGTAGAGGGACATGCGGTGGCACCACTCCTGGTGGGCTTGTGGTTCTTGCTCCACGTCAACTGGGTTGAAACACTGTGAGCAGCAACAAAACGCAACTTTGCATCCAGAACTGAAAGGAGTTTGGTTTCGAGGTGGTGTTAATTAAATTGGTTATTCGGGTGATCGTACCACAGTTTGAGACTCTCCTCTGTTGATGCCCTGTGGCAATGAATGCAGGCTCTCACAGGGGATGCCGACATCATGGTGGTCTGAATATTCTCAGTCTGAGATCAACAACCGCTGGCCGGAATATCGAAATAAATGCACTGAGCAAAATAATCGAAGCAAAACCCATCCACAGGGCAAAACGTTCTGCATTTATCAAAACTGAAAAAAACAGTGAAGTCAGTTCGGAAGACTCCAGTGAAATCATAACGCACTTCGACTCAGCAATCAGTTGGTCACCATTTTATCGCTCATCTCATTTTCGTACTTTTTCCAATTTTCTCGCGTTGAAGTATGGATTCGTTTGACCCAAAAGGTGAAATATAATGACACCAAACTTATGAAAGCTTTTGCTTGCTGATAACTTGTGAAGTTGATGTAATGCGTTTTTGTTTGCTTTTGAGCGATAATGCACCCGAAATTATTTTCGACAGGTCATCCAATGGTAATCATAACGCACTTATTCACACTTAAAGAGTGCGTTATGATTATGGTATTCCTCTACCCGAAATGTGTTATATAACACATGTATTTGCATCATTTCTATGATATCTCATTGGGTGTAATAACCAGCAAATAAAAGACCAGTCTTGTCACTTGTCACCTTTGATTTATTATCGCTGTCTTGTTCAGAGCACCCCCATCGTCGGTTCAACCCCCTGAAGAACGAGTGGGTTCTGGTTTCCCCGCATCGCATGAAGAGACCCTGGCAGGGTCAGGTGGAGAAGATGACCGAGGACGAAATCCCGAAGTTTGACCCCAAAAACCCTCTTTGCCCAGGGGTTGTGCGTCCCAATGGAAAAGTAGGCAACAATTGAACGCTTTAAAAGATAAGATGAATTTTAAATCCTTCCAGGTGAATCCCAACTATGACAGCACATTCCTCTTCGACAATGATTTCCCCACGATGATGGCGGATAGCCCACAATCAGGTCAGTGACCTAATTATGGGTCAAAATATAACTTCACTCCTCGGATCACAGGACCCGATGAACATCCACTTCTGCGGTCCGAAACCGTGACTGGGCACTGCCAGGTCATGTGCTTCCACCCGCACTCTGACGTCACTCTTCCGTTGATGACCCCAACTGAAATCCGAACGGTGATTGACAGATGGGCGGACATCAATTCCACCGAGGGAGAGAACCACCGTTGGGTCCAAGTGGGTCATTCTGCTGAAGCAAATTCTGATTAAACACGATTTTTATGTCTAGATATTCGAGAACAAAGGAGCAGTGATGGGCTGTTCGAACCCTCATCCCCACTGCCAGGTAGGGTCAGGGGTCGTCACCTGTTTAATTTATTCACTTTTGATTCAACCCAGGTTTGGGCGAGCTCTTTTCTGCCGAACGAAGCCTCCGTCAAGGATCGCGCTCAGAGAGAATACTTAGAAAAGAACGGAAAACCGCTTCTGATTGATTATGTTGAGTTGGAGATGTCGAAGAAGGTTGGTCGGTGATGACGACCTCTGTGATCTGGAGCTGAACTATAATCTTTTGACCTCTGAGCAGGAGAGGATTGTGGTTGAGAATGAGAACTGGTTGTGCGTGGTGCCATACTGGGCGATGTGGCCTTACGAGACGCTTCTCATGCCAAAGAAACATGTTCTGCGCATTGAGGATCTAAATGACGCTCAGCGAAATGGTGACCAAAAACCCCCTCCGTGTACCTCATATTTCTTGTTTGTTTTTCCAGATTTGGCCAGCATTATGAAGCGTCTCTTGACCAGGTATGACAACCTGTTTGGTTGCTCTTTCCCCTATTCTATGGGATGGCATGGTGGGTTAATGATATGCGCATATTAAAATGACATTTGCATATTAATCAGGCGCTCCAACTGGTGAGCTGAAGCAGGGCGATAACTCTCATTGGCAGCTGCATGCTATGTACTACCCGCCCCTTCTGCGGTCAGCTACGGTGAAGAAATTCATGGTCGGATACGAGATGCTGGCCCTGGCACAACGTGACTTAACAGCTGAACAAGTCAGATAATTAGCTTAATTTATGCGCATGTATTTACATGTGTTATTTTCAGGCGGCTGAGAAGCTGAGAGGGATGTCGGAAGTTCATTACAAAAATTGCTAATTAGGAGTTATAATTGTTTGAATTAACATTTCTTCTGATGTGCTTTTAGTTTGGTTGCAGTAATTTAAGCACATTTCAGATGTTGATAAGGGATTTGGAAAAAATGATTATATCAACAAAAATTGGTGTAAAATAATTGTGATAGTTAAATGTATGTTTCTCCTCACGAGAATTTCGAGGGCTTTCGTGTCAAATAATTGTTGTTATGCAAGAACTAGTTGCTCTCTAGTCAAATTGATTTTTTTTAGTATGTTATAACTTTCATCGATAGCAGCTGAATAATATCCTGTGTGTATTTTCTAATGCTGCATGTGAAATGGTGAATGTTACTTGTAACCGAGCAATAAATGCATGAATATCTGTACCTAAGTGACTGAATTGAATTAATTACATCACATTTCTTGTACCATCAGATCTCGTTAATCCACCTTCATGTAATTCGCCCTTTTCGTTAATCCGCCTCCGACCACGATTCTTGGTATCAAATCAACACCGTACGTACCATTGTGATTTACATTATGTAAATTTGAAATATCATAGTGTAAACAAAAATAAGATATAATCAGCGATTTCTTTGAAGTCAAGTCGATCAAACATGAAACATTTAAGAAGTTGATTAATCAAACGAATCAAATGCTGTGTCGCCACCATATCGATTCCTTTATGTCTTCTTTTCAATTTACTTTGTCACTCGACCAATGAGCGATGTTCAGAGGCGGAACGAACGACGGGAGTTGCGAGTAGAGATCAATCGAGTAGAGAAGCGAGCGGAATTGAAGCTCGGAGCTGATACACATGCACATGCATAGAATGAGAGCCCTCATTGACCACTCTTCAGTAATGAATTGTCTCTGCGTTGTCCACTCAACACTGACTTACCCCCAAGTGTAAAGAAGTTGAAACACACAGAAATTCCTACAAATAATCTAAATGGCCTCATTTGATCATTGGTGGCTTCGTGATTAAGTCCCATTTGTGACAATTGAATCCCTGTTTTGCATCACATGCGTTTTTGGATTGTATCTAATTTTCTTTGATGTGTGGTCTGCAATGTATTCCGCCCTTTTCGTTGGGAATGGAGGAGTGCACTTTAAAAGGGGTCTTCACTCTACTGCATAAGGCATTTCTGCTATTCTGACTGACCGTGGGTATTTTCTACTGTATGGGATCATATTATGTAATCCCATGAACTAACGTGTATATTGATAATTTCTCACTAATGTTAAAATTAAGGGATAAATCTCAAGCCTGCCAAGGAGTTTGTCTAACTTAGCTTTCATATCTGTTTTAATCATTCGCAGAGATGTTTTAAATTTGAGTCCTGAATATACGGTAGTATTGAATACATTTCAATTTTGCAAATTTTGTTATCAAATCAGTGATTGGCTGGGATGCTCCAACCAATCAACAGCATCGTGACTGATCTTGGAGGTTTCATGCGAATGATTTAATGGTGCCACTCTAAAAGGACTAATAAGAAAAGCAAGAAAAAGCATTATAGACACAAAAATTGGTAGATTTATTTTTGTATAATTTAACATTGAAATGGACAATGGAGAGAGAGAGAGAGAGAGAGAGAGAGAGGAGACGGAGGAAAAGACAGAAAGGTGATTTCAAGCGTTCTAGTCATCACAAAAGTGAAACACTGACGAGAAAAAATAAAATAATAATCCTCTTTGGTTCACAACAATTTTAAATTTTAAATTACATCATGCAAATTTGTACCCCAGGTTTTTCTAAACTTAAATATATAAAAAGAGGTTAATTACAGTTTTAATTAGCAATCTAACTAGAAAACAAGATGCAGGAAAATCTGGCAAGGACAAAGAGGAGACGAGAACCACCACAAAAATTTGCATAATATTAATATTCATATATTTAAATTTCCTTCTTTTAGCTTTATATACATGAGATGGGAAAGACACGAATTAAAACTCTACGCAAAGCCAATTACCTTGGAAATCCGTGATCCAATCAATTACTTTAATACAACAGTGAATAGGGGTTATAACGTGTTATGTTACGTCAGAATACAAAAATATTCAAACATCTATTTGAAGGTTGTGATTTAGTGCAAACGATTACAGCGGCAGACCCAGAAAATCCAAAAAAAGATTACTATTTAGCTTTCCTTTCAAGTTTCCGTTAAGAAAAAAAATTAGACAAAAAGTTTTAATATCTCCTAACCGTGAAAAGCTCTTCTGAAAAGAGAGATGTTTTCTACAAATGAAAAAAAAAAAAAAATTGAAAAAACTATATATATATATATATATATATAGGGCAAAACCTACACTAAACGTTGAGACGATTCTCCGTTTCTACTCCATCTTAGAACGCAAGGCTGCCGCTGCTGCGTCTTTTGCAGACTCCTCCGCTGAAAATATAAAATAAATAGGTTAGAATTAAGTAGGTCAGGAGTGATTTGTACAAAAAATATTTCATTTTTTTCCTTTCATAGCATCAAGGAATGAAGGGGAAAAAAGATTGTGAAGATAAAAAAGTTGATGAAAATTCAACTTTCCACGAGACGTGAAAAATGACTGCCATATCACCAGGGAGGTAAAGATTTGCCACGACCTTGAGTTGAGGATAAAGCTGACCTTGATAACCATATTCATCAACCACTTCTTCCTCCTCATCAATCTCCTCAATTTCCTCATCATTTTCATCCTGCTGACTCAGCAATCGTTGTTTCTTGACTGAACCAACGAAGAAATTGGATGAAATTGGAAAAAAAATTCTCCAAAATATATCATCAGAATGAATACCAACTTGGAAGTAAATACCAATCGAAAATATATATAATATAAAAAGAACAAAGAGCTTTCAAAATTAGATGGACAGGAGGCAACTGGAGAAAACAAGAGTTCAAAGGAAAAACTTTCATCGAGATACTTCAGGAGATGGGAAGAATCGAAAAATTGTGATGGAAAAAGATGAAAATATAAAAAGGTAGGCCTATAGAGAGAAATTATGTTGGAATGGAGAAGAAAACTTACCTTTATTTCCAAACAGAACTAGAACAATAGACAAGAGCAGAAGTCAAGAAGAGTGGATGGACCAAGAAAGAGTAGTTCCAATATGGCCGTACAAATACCTCCATATCAGCGTGAACCTATCCCGTTAAAACAGGTCGCTAACTCACCCTCATCGAGAACCTCCTGTGCGACACCAGCTGCCTTGTCGAGGGCCTCGTCAACCTTGGCCTGGTGTTTCAGGATGAAAGGACGAATAACTTTGTTGTAGATCATGATCGATCCGTTCCAACTGGTTGGCACCATACAGTAGAGAAGGAAGACGCACTGTCAACAAAAATCACAAGTCAATAAAAGTGAAAAACGAAAAAAAATATATACCTTCAGCAGCCAGTAGAATGGGATCCAGAAGAGGAAAATATCCGTGAAGAATTCAACGAGAGAGAAGCCGGAGTAGACGACCCAGTAAGTGAGCCACTTGGTGTCGTCATCCTTCCCTTTGCTTTCAATCGCTTTCACTCTGTCAGACAACAGTTGATGAAATGGTTGATTCACAAAAATTATCAAATTATAGTGAAGAAAACGTGAAGAGAATTTGATTTATACATTTTAAATCATCAAATTATTGATAATGGATTAATTAAAATTACTAATAATTTGATAGGATATAACAACATAAGATTTTTTTGTTATTAACGGATATGTGTATACTTTGCACTAAACACGCAACTCTAGTTATATACGCTCATGAATATTCGATCATTGCCTCTTCTATTCATTTTGTGTAAACGAACACATATAATAGTGTGAAATGCATAGAATGTGTTTTCATGCACGGAGTGGAGTACATGATAAAAATTATGAACATCTCAGGAATAGTTTATTTCAACACAGGCTTAATTCAGAATTATTTGTGCTTCTAATAAAACTGCAATAGTAATCAACTAAAAATAAAATTTGAATGTATTAATTACGCACCATATTGCAGGCAGACACGTGACCTAATTAAAATCATCGTTCCGGGGTATCCCAGGTCAATTCATAAACTGCTAGACAATAGTCTCGACCAACCGGATGAGCCATATGGATCACCAGTGCCACAGAACTCACATGACTTTGAATTAATTACACCAAACTAAACAACATCCAGTCCATACTTAGTAAGCAAGCGGCTTAACTGGCACATGTCCCCACGGAACCATTACAGGTGCCTGGATTACACTTTGGGTTAACACAGCGCGTTGTCCCGAGACTCAATTGCTTGGTAAATAAAGAATAGAATCCCGTCAAATTGATCAATACGAGCGATGGGAAGAAGGAAGAGTTTCTCTTCCGGGTGGGGGGGGGGGGGGGGGCGTATCCTTATGTACAGAGCGTGTGATGCGAAGCTGCATGGCTATTATTACCTTTTTCACTTGGACAAATATTTTGTACCGTGAAGAAATAAAGTGTTAATTAAATCTCAAGCACGTTAAAGCATAGCACGTTATCTTCAATCGTGTTGGACCTCGATAATCCGGTCTTCTCGTATCGCTGCATGAACTCAATAAGCCGGAATAATGCAGAATTATTCGCCACCCAGAATCAGAATAAACTACAAGGTGTGACCGACTAATAGCATCTGTTTACACACGCGGCTTAACGTGGCATGTTTAGACTAAGGACTCAAAATTAGACGACAGAAATAGGGGCACAAAATAGTTACATAACAAGGATTCACAGCACTAGTTGTGACCTATGATAGTAAGTATCTATAGCCATAACTATTATGGCTGTGTTTTCCACTTAAAACAGTGAAATATCAGAATATCAATGGTATATTCATGTGAAAACAAGATCCGTAAAACGACTTATCAAGTTATCACGCACTGACTAAACGTGGACGTCACGGATTCATATCATTGATTAGTAATGATAAGGCACTGGTACTAAATGATACGTGAGGTGAATGCACCAGAATTCCATGAAACCAGACGGTATTACGTAAGCGACAGATCTGGCCTGAAACGAACGCACGAACCAACCACGTTGCTAGGGGCAACAGCAGAAATATCGCCAAATAACGATCAAGGTTGAAATACTCTAAGCCAAAATAGCATAAACAATATCCAATCATCGATAACTTAATTCATTATAACCTAAGAAATAACTGACACAACCAAAAGAAGGAAAATTAATAAAAACTAATCGAAATTACGATTTCAAGACCACGTGATAGCTGCAGATAGCTACGGATTCCCGCCATTTTTTTTCTACCGCGCGGCTTGTATAATATTATCTTGCACTCGTGTGATTGGATGTCTTATGCCGGTGGAGAGCACCTGTAAGGCGGCCTCCGCAGGGGGAACTATCTTTGTTTTTTTGCAGTGTATCTATTACAGAGGTACACACCACCGTGTACATGCGAACTGCTGTGTACGCTGTACGAGAACAGGAGAGGCGGCAATGATCGAATAATACTTTAAGCTGTAGACCAGAGTTGCATATTATATATTAGGGTTGTTCAATGTAGTCTGTACAATTCGCACATACACAAAGCTATCAAATCTATGGTAATTCACAATGGATGAGTCATAATCGTGCACTAAAATGACCTGCATAATCCCAGGGTATAATTAGCATAATGTATGCGCATAATTATCCAGACTAGACCTTCCACCTGTGCATGTACACGTGCGTGCATTGTGCATACTGGACAAGTACTCACGAGGCGTATGCTGGGTACAGGAAGCCGAGGAAGTTACAAAGAAACTGTGCGCCGTATCCCACCATTAAATAGAGAGCCAGAAAGGCAGCCAAGCCTGTAGGACAGGGAAGGGCAGAAGGGAAGATATGAGACATAGAAACATAGGACCTGCAGGAAGGGAACAGGCTGCGTGCCTGGAACCTTAAAACCTTTCGCTGCTGGAGCGAGTTTTTAAGAGTGATCGATCAATGAGAGATTGCTCAATTGGTCACACAAGTGGAAGATTCTGTTCTTAATTATTAAATTTTAATATGTCAATATCTCGTTGATTGGATCACTTTTATTGACAATAGACTAAAGGGCTTGGGTTTTTTTGGGAGGGATGGATGTTAATTTGTCTGCAGGAATCTTTGAAATATTGTTTCTAGGTTCTCTAAACACCCAGAAGATGAGTAAAATAAAAACGGATGTCCTTTTGGTGGTTTTATCGTGAAACTAAAACACTGTGGATTAATCACAAACTAACAAACAGCACAAGAGCTAAGGACCTAAACAGACCACAGTGCAAGCCACACGTTAGAACACCCCAAGGACAGCAGAGTAGAATAAAATATATTAACACAATATACACCCAGACAACAATGTGAAAAAAAACCAATACACCAAAGAGATAAAAACAACCGCCTTCAAATCCATGGTTCACTTACGACATATAGGCCGGGTACAAAAAGCCAATTAACATACAAATGGCCTGGGAAAAGAAGCCAATGAGCAGAAAGGCAGAGAGGGCGCCACCGACCCCTGCAAGCAGCAAACGAAAAAGGGGTTATAACGTGCAAAGCGGGAATAGGGAAGAAGAGGGGTCGTTGTACTTGGAGTCTGAAAAAAAGCAAAGTCCCGGAGCCTCCTCCTGCGTGTTGTTTCGTCTGCATTCGGATCCATGGTTATAATATTATGTGCACAATGAATGAGGACTTTTGAGGAGATGCGCTTATATCGAATGCATGGTGACCCCCTTCGGGCTAAGGTCAAGTTGCTTTGTTATCTTACTTGTATGGTTAATTAGTCACGATGAGTTGATACTTGAGCTTTGATCTGATCGGTGATCATGCCTTTTACTTTGCCAATTACTTCTAGGATAAAATGATTCATGCATCGGAGCAGGATAATCTCATACTGGACTAACAGGAATAATTAAAAAGTAAGGGTTTATTTTATTTTTTTTTTTTTCTCTCTCTGGATATATGTGATTGGAATATTTCATCACCTAATTGTTCTTAACTGGCAAGCCTGTCATTTGGTCACAAATGAATATAAAAATAGCTTGACTTAAAGGATGAGGGCAACCAGCGTGATTAATTACCAGTGGATAACCAATCTCAAATGAACGCACACAGCCCTTATATTACGCACCAGCATGATTGCACATTGCACAGCGACATAAATTCAACACGAATAACGAGAACACAATATTCTAAATACGGACAGGAAATGCATATCAATTAATTAAATATGTCACGGCAAACATTATGTGGACAGTTCCGCAGTCTGGAAGGAATGAAAAATCCGAAAATTTAATTATAATGAAAATGCTGCAAGAAACTTCTGTGATCTGAAAGAGATGCAAATATCATTCATCACGAGATGAGGTCAAAGTTCAATGAGTTCAAACAAAGGAAAAAGATTCATTGATATAAGCACATGACATAATGATATAAACACATGACATGATGAGGCAAATATGTAATGCAAAATAAGCACTATGGTTAAATTGTCTTGATGACTATCAGTTTATGACACACTTGCCACAAGGCTTATCAGTAACTTCTGTGTTCTAAGAGAATTTCACAAGTTCTCATGCATAGAGAATAATCGTGAATTTTGCGTGGCATTGGATGCATGGAATTTACATTAGCTTCCTTAAACCAATAACGGGCTAATACATAATAATACACGGTAGTATGTATATACATATATACCAATATGCATAGGTGTAACACCTAATTAATCCAGAAGATACCTTAAGAACATTCTGCACAGTGAAATATGTTTAATCAAGAAATATTCAACATTTTTTCATCGGTCAAATGAAAATTCATGAGATCGATGTAACAATTGAAAAATATGGAAGGCTGGATAATTTTCCAATCATTGATTCCATGATGATCGTGATGATGATTGCAATTTGAATTTCAAGACAGGAAAATCGCTATCATGACAAAATTGACAATGCATATACTCAGAATCAGATTTAGATTAGAGATAATTTGACGATGCGAGAATTAAAATGCATTATCTACTGTCATTTCAATCAATAACCGAATCAACGAAACCGAAAAATACGCGTGCACAAGCTTGAAGCTGAAGCTGTCAGCTGAATTGACAAGTTCAAGTTCAAGTTCAGTTGTGAACTGTACACAGTACCGAGTACAGTCAAGACTCCAAGGCCAGAAACTGAGAAAGAGTTTGAAGTCTCCAGATAATATTGAAGATTGGCAATATGCATTCGAGCAATGCTTCTATAGATCTATTGGAGATACTCTGAAAATCATGACAAAAAAAAAAAAAAAAAGCAAGACCACAAAATCACATTCAGTCAAAATCATGAGAATGAATCATGAGAATTTATCAGAAAATTGAGCGATTCATGAAAAAAAACGATGAAAATTTTCGCGAACGCACCCATGACAAGGTAGAGCCGTCGCACATTGGTTTTGGCTTCAACTTTCTCGAGGATATCCGTAAATGCATTTTTCTCATGCAAAGCCTTGTCCAATTTGGCTTTAAATGCTTCTATTTGCTGCGCCATGTTCGCTGAATTCTGCTCCCTTCTCTCGAATGCGAGCTGTCAAAATGTCAAGATGACGTAACACGACCTTTGACCTCCGACATCACGCTGAAGTGTGAATCAACGAGATTCATAATTGTACCGTATATTTTCACATTCTGGTACTTAGATAAGCAGTTAAATATATAAATAGGGTGTTAATGATATCAATAAATAGAAAATAAGACCTTTTTGTAAACATTTTAAAGAGAGAAGAATTGGGTCAGAGGTTCAAGGACGTTGCTTCCCCTTCCGTGGGTTCGCTATGCGGTTGGATTTTCGTTGTTTTTCTTAGATTATTTCGTCGTTTTACAACTTTTGGAACCATTATTGAGGTAAATGCATTGCTGTAGGTCATGTACCTGTTATCCTTTCGGAATATTAAGAATAAGATCCAATAAATGTGAGGTTTACTTTACTTCCTTGAGACAACTTTCACACAATTATGACAATATATATTATATATCTTTTTTTTTTTTTTACATTTTCATTGAGTGATTAATAGTTTTCAATTCCTGTGATTAACATTAATTGTTTGGCTAATCCTGTCCTGTAAATCACGACCCGCTCGCTACGCTGGAAACATTGAAGGGACATATTTTAGGTCAATACCATAGCCAAAGGAGGATAAACTAAAATGCGGCAGTTCAATTGAGGTCACTTAGTTAAAGTAAAAGTTAGTCAGCCTGAGTTCTGACTTAATCAACGAGTTGGACTCCAGACTCTGAACTTCAACCAAGCACTAGAATAAAATTCTGTAATGACATTTGAAAATCTCTTCCGCAGCTAACAGCATGGGAGAGAAGCGGGCTCTGTCTATTGACTCGTCCCTGCTCTCTCCAATCGGACTGCATGACCTAAGGGGCCACTTCTCCGATGCCACCGTCATCGGCCATGGCGTCACAGGACTGGTGTACGCAGCCACTGAGCTACGCACGAAGACGCGCGTGGCCATCAAGAAACTCTTCTTCAGTACTCGACGTCAGTGCCAGGCAGGATTGCGAGAAATACGCTTCCTCCGACAGATGCAGCATGAGAACATCGTGTCGTTGAGGGACATCCTGGACGCCGGAGGTTCTCCCGTCAAGAACGAACCCTCGTTGGATAGCGCATACCTCGTGCAAGAGTTATTAGACACGGATTTGGGTCGCATTATTGAAAGCAAACAATTGACTGCGGAACATTCCAAGTTCATTTGTTACCAGATTTTGCGCGGACTGAAATATATCCACTCTGCTAATGTAGTTCATCGTGATCTTAAACCGAGCAATGTTATGCTCAACTGTGATACTCTTCTGGTGAAAATAGGCGATTATGGCTTAGCGCGAGTTGTCGACCCATCTTACAACCACCAGGTACCTACGCCCGCGGTCTCAATCATTCCATTTACTTGTTTTCTCATTCCCAGGGTCGCCTCACTGAAAACATAGGCAGCTGTTGGTACAAAGCACCCGAGGTGATTCTGACACCAGGGAAATATAATCGAGCTGTTGACCTGTGGGCGGTCGGCTGCATTTTGGCTGAGATGCTCCTGGGATCCCTTCTCTTCTGTGAACCAAATGAAATGAGCCAAGTGCTCAAGATGATCGACACCCTGCACTTATCCGAGGCTGATTGGTCGCTGGTTCTTGGCGTTATGCCAAATAAACTGCTGAAGAACCAGCCCATGAGGCCGCGTCAACCGTTGTCCACCTCCCTCGCTCACTTAGACGTCAGTACCTACGGTTTTGTGGAGAAACTTCTGACCTTTGACCCCGCCTGCCGACCTTCAGCGACGGATGCTTTGAGCGATGTGTATCTGTCAGAGTATCACTTAACGCAAGATGAACCCTGTGCACTGAGGGCATTCCACATTGAACATGAGGTGAAGCTGCTGTCATTCAAGGGTTATTTTTCTTAATTTTGATTTCCTTTCCCAGGTTGACGACCTTCCGGCTGTGACTCTGAAGGAGATGATTGTGCAAGAGAGTTGCCGTGACCCTGCATCTTGCGGAGAATTTCAACCCGAGGAGGAAATCAGTGAGGAGTGCGTGGAACCCAAGACTGCCAAAGCCCTAGCACAGAAGGCACAGACTCACACCCTCGATCAAATCCTGCAAATTTCTGCTGGGAATTTAGACAGTGACCTTGGTGACCTCGGTGACCTTTCGGAGTTTGAAGACCCAGAAGACAACGTGGCCACACAGAATCTCCTCAACTCTTTTCAATCTCCTCGTCAGCATTCTCCAAATATATTCGATGAGCAGATGACGATAGAACGAAGAAAATCGAGGGAGAAATGCGACAGTGATGAAAAAGACGTTGTTGAGATGTCAGAGGAGAAAATTGCCGAAGATTTAGCGCTGAAAAAAGTTGACGATTATTCGCGTAATGAGAAGTCGCCGCTCACCAAAGACGAAGGTCACGATGACTCAAACCGCGTGCGATCCAGGCGCCAGTCGGGAAACAAAAAGTGCACCAAGAAAGAGAGTGACGCTGTGCACAAACAGAGAATTGCATCAAGTAGGAAATTAATTATGGATAAAATTGAGTCTGAGAAAGAGTGGCAACGTCTCCAGGAACGCAATAGACATAACGAACTGACTGACGAAGAATTGGATGAGTTGTACCGCCTGCCTACAGACCACTTGCGTCACGATAAAGATTACTCGAATCAACGCATTCAGGATAAACTCCGCACTAACCATCCGAACGAGAGCACGCGGGATCTCTACGAAGGGGCTTGTGGGGGCGGAGGGGAGTTCTACGATGACCCCGACCTCATCATCAGCGATGACGAAATTCAACTTGAACTCTCAGCCCACAACGCGGTCATCTTAGAGGTGCGTCGTCGAAACACTCAGCTGCCCCTGGAGGTTCATCGACCTTCTGTGACCTCTGTGACCCCTCAGCGGCAAGAGGTTTGCTCCAGTCCGGAAGCCCCGTCTAGTCCCAGGATGCAAAGCGGAGCACGACCCAAAAAATCGCCCAAGAAACAGCGAGCCCTGTGACAAACGTGACTGTCGTAGCGCTTGAAAAAAACTTCTTTTTTTTTCCTTTTTTTTGATCTCAAATTTTGTTACGTTTCTTTTCGTGGGTGCTTATCGAAAAGAGAACTTTTAGAATCTTCATCATGACAGTCTTATGTTTGTATTTATTTATAGTTTTTGTCTTTAAAAAAATAACTCTTATTTTTGTTTGTTTAGCGGAAAGAAACAAAAATTAAGTGCACTAATGTGTAGATATATTTCTTTATTTTGTTAATTTGCCTCAAAAATCTTCTGTTAATTAATTGATAAAAAATGTCAGCTTTTATAAACGATGATCTCCTTTTGACAGAATGATTATAGGAATTGGATCTGATGAAATAAACTGTTCATAATAATTATAATATGTCACAGATTTCTTTTCCTTTTTCTTCCATCCACGGCGGTCAACCAAAGAATTTGGAGACCTTCTCCAAATTCTTTCTTTGCAGACTGGTTGAGAAGGTTTCCAAATTCTTTGCTGCCAATCATTCTGAATATATATTCAGTATGCCCGATACAGAATTGGACGCTGCCATAAATATTCAACATCTGCTGGGCAGAAAATACCTAAAAATGGGTATGAACAGGTTAAGGGTTAAAAGGAAAGTCTTGCGTGTTTTTCAAGGGTTCAGCATTTAAGACATGACCACGGATGCCCGCATTGAATCCTTTTTATTCTGAAAGCGATTCCACGCACGTCTCCAACCTGCCTCAATGTTTCGGCGGTTTGCTTCTCGTAAGAATGTGTTGTCCGCTCTCTGGATCACTGTGGAGAGAGAGAAACACACTTTGAAGTTCAACGTACGCTGAGTGGGTTTGATATTGTGCATGCATAATAATATATTGCGGTATACATTGATACATTGATGTACTGTGTTAATGAAGCATAATAAGAATTACGTCACCACATGGAGGCACAAGGATTATGAGCTTTAACATGGAGCATGTTTTATTTAACTTACTCTGACGGTTAATTAAAGCTGTTTGTAGCTAACTCAGAGGTCGCAATTGAAAAAGATCAAAATGAAAAAGCCGTGAAAACAATGCGCTCAAAGAGAACTCTGCGCTTTTTAACTCCAGCGTCGATCGGCGACTTTAACCGCTAGAGATGCCTTCAACTCTACCGCCGACTCTGGTGTCATCTGAGAAGCGATCAAGAACGGATATAAAAGGTAAGGCGACCAATGATGAGGCCATATTATTAGCCTACTAGCGCTCAGTCACAAGCATGAAGATCTTCAAGTCCACCGCAAAGTTCATCCGCAAACGAGTTGGGTTCAAGGTGACACTGACGACTCGTCAGCTGCGCAAACCATCGGAACCGGTCATGACCAGATTCAGGACAGTGAACACACTCACAAAGGAGTTCATACCAGAGCATTTATCTCCCATCACAAAAGAAACGGTGCATGTACCTACAAAATCGACACCCGAGGAAGAGGCTGATGCAGGACAAGAGCATCTATCTGCCATCACAGAAGAAGCGGTGCATGTGCCTGAAACATCTACACCCGAGGAAGATGCTGAACAAGGACAAGAGCATCTATCTGCCATCACAGAAGAAGCGGTGCATGTACCTACGAAATCGACGCCCGAGGAAGATGCTGAACAAGGACAAGAGCATCTATCTGCCATCACAGAAGAAGTGGTGCATGTGCCTGAAGCATCTACACACGAGGAAGAGGCTGAACCAGGAGATGCGCATCTCTCTCCCATTACAGAAGAAGCGGTGCATATGCCTGAAAAATCGACACCCGAGGAAGATGCTGAACTAGGACAAGAGTACCCCGTTGCCATGAATACGACGGGTGCCTGTTGCTCACCACAGTCTCCGGACGCCTTACCCAGTTTGCCCTACTGCTGTTCCCGTTCGCCCTACTGCCCTTTCGTCTGCCGTCTTTCGCCCTACTGCCGTCCAAGATTCCGCCCGTCAAAGTCTCTGCCGACTCTAAACCTAAAACGGCGGCTGCCGAACCCACGCCGGCTGCGCCGGG
Organism: Capitella teleta; assembly: GCA_000328365.1. NCBI lineage: Eukaryota > Metazoa > Annelida > Polychaeta > Capitellidae > Capitella > Capitella teleta. The sequence goes on from KB302699.1 coordinate 91,252, forward strand.
AGGTGGCGTACTGCCGGTCGCTCGCCCGCCGGCAGCAAATATCGGAAACGATGACCAGAGGCCGACTGATGGACAACGTCCAAGAAAGAATCCGCGAACAGAGAGAAGATGCTGAGACATGTTCTCCGATGGAATGAACACTTTTCTACGTGTATATATGTTTTTTTTGCGTACTTTCTTCATTAATCTAATTTATAATGCTTAAGTTTACTTCATCTAAATATTAAATTTTGCAATACGTGTAGTTACGTACATCCCTGTCATCTTTTCGAAGTTCACGTGCTCAGATTGAACCGGTCGTGTCCTTCGCCACCTACACTTGTCACGTGACCTGTGCTATTATAACATTGGCTGTATGCATGCAATGATCGGTGCAAATGATTGTGATATTTTAATAATATTGTCAATAATTTTATTGACAATATTACTTTAATAATATTGTCAATGTGCAATAATTTAATGTAAATTGAGAATCAAGGAACTCGGATGCCAGCAATATAAATCCAGCTAATGTATAGGGTACACTGCACATAAGTGATGTATGTGCTACTGTGTGTGTACACAATGAACACAGGACATAAATGACGAGTACTAGTACATCGGATGTGACTGTCCATCCTTCTAACACTACTAGTATTCGTCATTTATTCAAACATGAGCATTGATAGTTAGGCTTTGATATGGATCCACAAATATGTTCTGTATTTGATAGCGATCATCGCAGCCATTCCTAGTTAGTATAGTGGTGAGTATCCCCGCCTGTCACGCGGGAGACCGGGGTTCAATTCCCCGACTGGGAGGCACTTTCTTTTTCAGTTTTCATCATGAAACGCTAAATTATATTCCTTATGCACTTCTGTCGGAGTGTTAACCGCCACCTTTGATTTCTTTTTTTTTTAGTTATTTTCATTCGTTTATTTTATATTTTAAAAACAAATAACAACGCTCATCTAGAATTCATGACGTTACTCTCCTCATAATGCACTTATGCGTTATGACCGCCAAATAGTCTGACATATAGGCCACTCAAGTTAACGAAGAAAATTAAGTTATTATGTAATTAATGTAATGAATTATTAGCTAGAGTAGCACAGATTCTCGGGCGAGGTCTAGACCCATTGGGCTCGCTGTAGTATGTCAGCTATAGCTAGAGTAATATTATACCAGACACACTTGATTGTAAGGGGAGTGTTACTTGGCTGTTAGGTTCATAGGAATTACCGAGTTGGGCGGTTCATATCATGTATAGCTTCGGATCAACTGGCCAGCTACGAAGTTTTGGCGTCTACCGAATAACTGTCTCCCATTACGTCCCCTCAAACATATACAGTCAAAGCTCGCTATTTCGAACTCGGATATGTAGAACTTTTGGTTATATTCAACTATTTTGACGATCCCAGCCTGATTCTTATCTTTTAACGTTGCAGGTTCATCGGATATTACGAACTCCACATTGTTCGAACTTCCGGTTAATACGAATCAAATATCCAGTTTCCAGAGCAGAGATGACTATATCTACAAATCTCACACAATGTACTTCTACATCGTATAACTGTATAATGACGAAATTTCAAGGTCGCTGCTTGCAAAGTCACGGACTCACTACACAATTCTGAGATTTTTTCCACGAAGTCCCAGACTTTAGTGGTTTCCTCCACTTCGGGTGAAAGTGCCACCCCCTTCAACAGGTTCAACACAGCATTCAGAATTCTTCGGACTTAATATCCTGTCCATTCCCATGGGGTCGCCGAACGAAGAATTTCCATCCGTTTGATGGGTGTCTTGCACAGTTGCACTGATAAAGCGGACGTCTTGGACGAGTGGTTGGTCCGTTCACTCCAAAACATCAGCAATGTCTACATAGTCGAGCTCCTTAGCAATCATCAGGGGAGTTCTTCGACAATTGTGTCGTGTTCCCTGGTTGCAAGCCTTATCTACTAGCAATTTTGCCGTTTCCACTGAGTTGGCAAATATGGCATGAGGCAGAATGGTTGATGCATGTGTATCATCAATATGTTGAATATGAAAACTGAGGGAGCAGCTTTGACGCCGGACGTTCAACATTTCCACGTGTCCTTTCCCTTTCGCATAATGCACTCTGTTATTTGTAATCATCGGATCCACAACCAGCAACATTCTTAGATATCATAATTAGGTCTCCATTGTCGCATTAAAACAGGGGTCGGCATCTCATATTGGGCCGAGGGCCTGATCATGATAAAGCCACATGGCAAGGGGAGACACCAGGAATACAATAGTTAATTAACTACACAGTGTTTATTCTAGTATATTTACAGCGCAGGGTTTTTCTGAAAGGTTGAGGACAAGAAAAATATAGGGAAGCTGTGCCGGAGGCACAGATTTTGTGGGAAAAAAAGTCATGAAAAAAAGTCATGAAAAAAAAAAAAAAAACTTCTCATGACAACAGAACAAAATGAACAAAAACTGAGCATAGCATCTTTGTAAGATAAATTCGTGGAGTTGTAGGATGGTATTCGCTCATGTAGTTGGCCAGCGATAGCAGCAACACTTAAATTTATATCACATGTTTTCAAAATTTTGAATTTCATCCCTGATTTTCTGAGATCATGGGAACTTATAATTGTGACACTTACTTAGATAATAATTATTTATAGCTATAATATTATTACTGGAGCTATTTTGCTGCAGATTTTTGCTAAATGTGAAACATGTAATATATTAATGTTTCATGTATAGCAGAAATCTACCGAAACAACTCCAGTTATGGCAATAATAATATTATTGCTATAAGCCTTTAATTGAAAAAAAAAAAAAAGAAGAAAAAAAAACCACTTTAAAAGATGCAATCAAAGAAAATATCACAATGAATAAATCTTAACTGGAATTCAGCTAAGCTGAACTACATGTATACTACAAGAATTTTTATTTTACGCCTATCAGCAAAGACATTCCGATACGACATTCAGCATAAAAAAGTTGAACACGAATGATCTGATTCTTGACGAGTAACGAACTATTATTGTGTTTTGTGATGAGTATGAATGTTTTCTGATCTATTCAAGCAAATCAGTCAATATATTAATACTAGGAACTATCACTTATTTTCTCTTCTCCAGCACTAGTGAGCACTGATCATTGTTACCTGTGCTAAAGCACACCATCACCATGGAATCATCAGCCTCGTTTTGGGACCAACCATTTAGTTCAGATATAAATGCTTTTGTGTGTAGCAAACCCTACGTGGACCCTCTTAATGCACACACCAGTTGCAAAGCGATGAGCTCATGCAGACACCGCTTCTACACCATTGCAAAGAAACTTTTATACTTGTAACTTGATAGTTGAAGCACCATTTGTACCTATAGAGATATACGCTGAACTGGGCCTCTACAGGGCCAGCATCTCCTGAAGAGATCTTTGAAAGCCTCTTTAAACAGCGACCCCGAAACACAATAGAGCAGAAAGTTGATTGCGCTGTTCAGAATTACCATCTCATATGCGATATTATATGCAAAGATGACGCGATAATCAAATGTGTATACTATGAATCCATACAGTAACAATATGCGTATGATGACATGTGGAATAGTAAGGACGAGGAAAGTGACGCTGGCTGTGAGTAGCATGATCGTTGTTGAGATGAATTCACGGCCGGTGGGTGTCTGGTTTGAGATTTGTCTCCTTAGCTGTCTGGACCGCTTCAAATGCAACAAAATGACTGCGTTTGCAACAAACAGAAACGCACTGGGTAAAATGGATAGGAAGAATAATGTAAGCAGGATCCAAATCTGCCCTCCACTGTCATTTATCAACGAACAATAATGCCGTACTCTCGAAGCGTTTGTTGTGTTTGCTAGTAGGGGGCCGACCTTTACTGGAAAATATTCCACATTCCACATAACGTGAGAATTGAGTACAGCAGCCAGCAATACAACGACGCACCATGCTGTTATCATCCGTTGACGAGTGCACCATTGTCGTCCTTTCATTGGGTTGACCACGATGACCAAACGTTCAGTGGTCAAGAGAGCCAGAGACCACGCTGATACGTGAAAGAAGAAGTAATATGTGAAGTAGTGTACGACACAGCTTCCTTTTGAAGATGCAAACATGTCGTATGAGGTGTGATACGCCAGCCACCACAGGAAAGTGGCAAGGAGGAGGTTAAGGGTGTCCACCACCATCAGGGCACTGAGTACAAATCCGACTGATGTCGTCCGAAATTGCTTCGTTTGCAGAACTGCGAAAGTTAAGAGATTGCCAATAGTTCGAAACCCAACAACCAAAGGTGTAGCATACAATAAGAAAAAATCATTTAATCTCTGAAAGAATACGAATGTTTCGTTGCTATCCATATTCCTGCTTGTTATCAGCCCTGAATAAGGTTCGAGACTGAATATGATCTCTTTATTTGTAGCGTCATTACACCTAATGAGCAAGGGCCTGGCATATCAGCGGATGGCGACTAAGTGTCCTGGGTGCCTCTTAAACTTTATGACGACGTGTGTGTGTGTATACACAACAAAGAAAATTGTGGATGCCCTCAAGTATTTCTGAGTTGCATTGTTTTTGGTGCTTTTTTTCTCCCCATATAGGCCTAAGCACTACTTGGGAAAACACAGCACTGTTGACGGAGGTAATTGTGCAGTTTTCTTATTAAATGTGATAATTTTATGCCAGAGGGAAGATTTCTGATGGCTTCGGTAATTGGTATAACTCAGGGCACCATCTTGTACAGTCAATAAGTCAATTTTGTCTTTGAGATCTGGCCTGTGGCAGGTCAAACACTCCGACCGCCCTATCGCGTTATTTTATGTATTATTAAGCATAAGTTGCAAAACTCTTCAAACCCTAACATTGGCTATAAGCTGCTGCCACCAATCTATTTAGCAGGTCACAACACAATTGTTCCTATTTTTGATTTCCATTAGACCTCTGCAAAACCCGGGAAATTCAGTGCGTTATGCTTCCACTGCTCAAGGAAATCATAACGCTTTTGTGTTTACGTTATGATCACACGTTGACACGACACCGTGAAGACCCGAATCATAACGCCGTATATCGGCGTTGTGAATCATCCTTCACAATCTGTCCAGTGATTACCATGCTTACCGCTATACCATTATGAGAATTACGCTTCACGCATGCTCTTTGCCGTTCAACGCATTGCTGGTTTTCATAACAAATTGCTCGTACATGTATGTTTCATTATAGCTGCATAACTGTCACGATACTTATCTCTGCAATAAACAGGCCGTATTACAACACAGAACGTGTAGGCCCATACTTCTTTCTTATTGGATGGAAGCAAACCACAACGAGTCAACGACGATCATTCATTCATCGATAAATGGTTGAGTTTTAACAAACAAAGGCTATTCTGAATTCACACAATTATACATAATACTCTACATTTACAGCTGAAAAGGACACCCCACACACGGTTGACCGTGAATCCTCCGTGTTTAGAACGAGATCAGACCTTAATTAGCATCATTACCTTGTCTCAATTTCCAAAATGAAATGTCTCAGCCGTGTCTATTTTGAGACATTCCCCGTATGCAAATAACATGCTATATCCCACATCTAACAAACATATACTCTGTTTTTCTAATTTTCTCATTTTAAACGAAGGAACTATGCGTGACTTTTAACCTATAGCTTGAATGGTTGATATCTGACTGTCTACTAGATACATGTTTACAACCCTTAAACAACTCCTGAGTCGGCCTAATGATTGCCGACCCCCGCAGCAATTCTTCGTCAATTGAATCATTGCCATTTCCTGATTTCTCTTCATCAGGTTTTTGGGGGGCTTTTTTCATCGCAAAGAAATAAGGCAAAGTTTTCTTAGATGAAACAGTGTTTGTTTTTCCATGGACACGGTAGCAATGTTGTCTCGACTCATTCCCAAAATGTAACCAATCTTTGCAGGTTGTTGCACTGATCGAATTTGATTAAATATAACATATGCGTACGGTGGGATTAGATTGTGAGTGTTGTTGCTCTGAACTCTATCGCATAGAAATTGATATACAGTGTATGTTATGTAATACCTTACACGGTTTTCATCAACCGAAATGGACAGATTGGTCATCTGTATGCAACGTAAAAGTATGCAAATGACCCGTGGTCAAGTGGTCAAAACAGAGTCCCAGTGAGAGCCTGGAGGCTAAAGAGGCAGCTGTCGAAGTCTCTGGTGTATTGCGATTCCTACGCCGATCGTATACCGCTTCAGAACGAAGCCTCCATTCAGATACGAGGCACTGTCTAACCCAATCACCATCTCGTGTTCAACATCTCAATGCCGGTTGTAATGAGAACTCAGAGGAGGCTTAGTAAAGTAAACAGCTGGTCCAGCCGTCAATTGAATGCAATATTACTCAGAAGTGGGTTAAGAGTCTGTGTGATGCCAGGCAAGATAAGGAATCCCTGAAGACCTCAGTCTCGACCTCTTATCAGGCTGATACGCCACTGTGTTGCTGTGTGGTGTGATTATAAGGATTGATGGTAGTGGCTATTAGCACGTGGCATGCGGTAAAAGCTGAGGTTTACGCTGCTCCTGCGTCGGTCGGTGTTCATCTATTCTGACCATCTGAGGCAGGAAATGTGGATTTCAACACCGAGTATGTGAAATGTTACGTAATACAAAAATAGGGAATGCAGGTAAATAGATTAGCTTGATTGCAGCCCGGCTTTCAACAAAGTGATGTCATACCGTATATCTACAGTAGGCCTGCATACGTGTTTACAGCATAACGTGCGTTAATTGTTCAATGAAATCCAGGCCAAAGCCTGTTTCAAGAGTCGGTCCTCCGTGCTTCGTTCATGTCGTAGCCAATAACACAAGTACTCGTTTCTCTTACTCACATTACCCTCTAATTAGTAATGACTGACACACGAGCGTGAAAACGACAAAATCTCCACAACCCACGACATCCATTTATCGTCCCAAGGACACTTTAGCTGGGGGATTATTTAGCAAACGGATGTCCACCTTGCTTTATTGTACCCTCCGGTGCAATGGCTGTTGGGTAATGTGTTTTTATAGGGTCCGGAGTCTATTAAACAATATTATCTGGCTAAAACTTATGCTAATTTAAATTATTGAATTATATATTAAAATTTGCTTTGAAATCGATCGACTTAACAAATTCATATAAAAACAGTTTCGACCAAACCTGCATGACCAGACTATTGGACACGAAATAATTGAAGCTAATAATAATCGTTGTCCATGTTAACCATAAGTATCCATTTCATTCTGTACTGAATACAAAGCACTCAATATATTTAATAGAGTATAAGAATGGAGGTACGTAATATTATACCATGCTGCTAATACAGGATTCACGCCTTTGCCCGAAGCCTGAGCTCTATTTTTGCCCTTATTCTCGATGTCCACGCGGAAAAACCTCAACAAACTCAGAGTAATGAGTTGCTTACGAAGATATGAATCAACAGCGACTAAAACCCTTCTGACATCACGAACAAATGAAGCGAGAGAAGAGGGCGGCATCCATTGATTTCGGTCAAGACTTGCTTCACATCACGAAGAATCAATCAAGGAAAGGAAAAAGGGTGGAAGGAAGGGCTGAGGGCAAAATAAGGAAGCAGCGGGCTCTTCGTTTACAAACTGTGATCTTTGACGCCGTTTTCCGTGGATTATGGTAGATCTATTACGTAATATTGCTTGTTATATTGGACATTCAATGTCATATTAATGGAGGGTTTGGTGCACCTGAATGCTCAGACTGGTGCCAGATTTTAATTTTCCATCACGCTGACTTCATAAAATTATTCTACAAAGATAAATTGATCGATTATTTGTTTTGAATCTGGAAATTAACATAACTATATTACACAAGACATAATTGAATATATACTAATAATATGATTACGTCTTATGGACTACCATCCCAAGTGCGTCCCTGTATGTTAGCCATTTTGACAACCAACAGTGTTACCCATTATGGGATATAGTTGTATGATTGCTTGTTCACTTGCAGCGTGAGATCTTGTAGGCCTATACTTAAATAGAAAGAGCCGGATATAAGTGTTGTCATGGTGATGATTGCCTGGTTGGCCTGCTCATGTATCAACTGTTGATGTGCAGCTCGAGATAAAATCTCATCGTGATAATCGTCGGAGAGATGACAGCTTAATCTTCAAATATTTTTATTTAGCATATCTACGTTTGTTTGTTTTTTTTTTGTTTTGTTTTGTTTTGTTTTTTTCACTACTTCTCCAGCAGGTACAAACTAAGCTCAAACATGCACTACAGAAATGAAATGATTTTTTTAGAGAAGTGAAAATATCACCATGGTTCATTTGTGATTAATATCTCATAAATTCAAAAGAAGCAACATTTTAATTAAAATATCGTAATGGGGAATTATGTCTTCGCCTTCAGTCGTCTATTCAATTGGCTCGTCGAGGGTCCTGATGCTTCAGAGGCTTTCAGTTCGATACAATTGACAGCCGAGGGCTCAATCATTGTTAAATGAAGATCGCATAATGCGCACATGAAATAGTGGCATAGTTTGACATGATGGCATGTTGCATGATTTGCCTGTGCTCTGTGAGTATATTTGTATGGGCACCCATAACATATTTGTATGAGCACCCATAATATATTTGTATGGGCACGCATAATATATTTGTATGGGCACTCATAATATATTTGTATGGGCACCCATAATATATTTGTATGGGCACCCATAATATATTTGTATGGGCATCCATAATATATTTGTATGGGGACCCATAATATTTTTCAATGGGCACCAATCCTGCATTTCAACTTGCTGTTGAACCAAACTAGCCAAAATTAGTGGCAGGAAGAGTAGAATGCAAGCGATTTGCGTAGGAGAGGGTGGAATAGAATTGGGACATCATATACACCTACAAACATTCCTTCTCTAAATTTACAATTCTAACTCAAAAGAAATCCAAAAATAAAGAGAAGCAAAAAAAAGCCCATCAATAATATGTAGCATACATGTAAATTCAGTTGACTAACTTGACTTGAATGCATCACCGAGGAAGGAATCTTGTGACTCGTTAAATGCGCTGTATACTTTAACGAGGATAGAAAATATCTTCCTTAAAGCTATTTTTTTCAGGTGCATAAAGGATAGTAGTTTTAAACTTAATTGTTTCTTCAAGACAGAAATTGTTTCAGACGAAAAGCCATTGGCAATTCCTATACATCACAGCATTCTCCAAAGTTTAATGGAGAGTTTCTGGGTTTATGGAGCGTGTTACAGAATCATTTAAAGATAATGAAGATGGCTGACTACGTTATTTGCTAGAGATGAATTTCTTTAGGTGTCAGCCTGTTAAACTCTGTTCTTCGAAGCGTGGGTCGAGACCAAGGTTGCAATTCTGCATACATATAAACATCTACTACCTGTGTGAATACTATTTGTTATTTGGATTCTCGACGAACGGTGAGTTCTAAAGCTTCTAGTCTTCTATTACAGAATTTTCATCATCGTGGTGTTGTCAAAAGTTTGGAATTTATAATTGTAACATAGGATGCTTTTTATAATATATTTTATTAAAATTAATCAAGTTACTTTTATTCTCTCTAATTACTGGTCTAATTGTGTTATTTTTGCATGGAGGTATTTGTGATACATTCTAAGGAGGAATTGTTATTGGGGATTTATTTCTGTTATATATAGCAAGCAATAAATGAATTTTGTATTACTGAAATAAGCTATATCTTTATCACATACAATTATATGCGTGCGCATTGAGTAGTACCGTGCACTCGAAATGCGTTTTTAAGAAATACATTTTATTTATTTATCATAAAACAGCAGCACCTCAACGTTTATAGGCTCGACGAAGAGCACAGTTCATTTGAAACTTGTTTACCCCCAAATTTTGAATATTCTTGGCTAAATAAAAGATCCAAATTTTTACCTTCAGAGCTTCCGAAACACCACGATTTGACCAAATAGCATCGCGTCGAGATGAAGTGCATTGTAAGTGCAACTATCAATGATTAATCATGATTAAACTATCATGATATTCGTATTATAATCCCTTCGTTCATTTCATATAATGTTCACAGATTTTCGTCACCGCTCTGTTAGTGGCGTCTGTTAGCGCCAAATCGCTGGAAGAGAGAGTTCTCAGCTTGGAGCGTAAGGCCAACAATGTCGAATGTATGAACGAATGTCTAGATGCAAACTACGCGTGCCTGGATACCTGCTCCTCCGCTCCCAGTCGCAAGCGGTCCTCCACCGAGTGCTTCCATGGAGTCATAGGCTGCGTGACCAACATGATGATTTGTGTCGGATCCTGCCCTAAAGATGACGAGGTCACCGTTCCTGTCAAAAAGGAGGTCAAGGATGATGGAGATGAGTTGAAAAGGTCACTGGAATCCCTTATTGCTCAACTGAAGAAGAGAAAGCACGATTAGACTAAAGACCAACCAAAGATAATTTTGTAGATTTCTTGACATGATGATAAACTTGATTAAAATTATATCACATGACGGAGTTTAATTTTGTTTACGATCATAAATTATTTCCCTCATATCAGTCATCTTTTCAAAGAAGTTACACAGATACAGAGAAATCACAGTCCGGGGTCGGAATTCACACATGCTACATTGACATTAATTACACTTTATGATTTTCCGACGCGTAAACTAAGAAGAGAAAACCTACAAATTGTCCCAAATAGAGGGCAGAGGTAACCAAGTCTCACGAGAAAATACACCCATTACGAGACTTGTAAGTTAATCGAAGCGGCAGTACATGCAAGCCGCTTCCGTTGTGTTCCTTCATATCGGGTGTTATTCTTAACTTCGTTGCTGTCTCCGCGTCTTCACAAGGCTGACCTTCTGACCTGCCTCGTTTACGAACCACTTTGCATGCAGCGTCATGAAGTCATAGCGTAATTACGTCATGACTGATGAGTTTAGGCGCGTTTTCCCCTGTTCTCTGAAATGCATTATTGCAATATACATTAGTGTACAGTGTAAGCATAGCATCACCTGATCAAGATCTTGTGACTTGTGATTTTATAATAAGCATGCATGGTAGTAATAATATTATGATAGCATCTTTCGAAACACAACGTATTCAGTCATCCATGTAAGCATACGTGTATATACCTTGAACATCCTTACCACGAAGTACCTTTACCTCGAGTCTGGAATAAACGGCACATGAGATGAGATATATCGTGTTGTCATAAATTCATAATTCCAGAAGCATGTTAGCCTACTACAGGAAAACCTGTCTATAACGACCACTCTGGGGAACCGATTCCAAACGGTCGCTTAAGAAGGTGGTTGAATACAGGGTGCATCTCGCGAAAGCTCATAACGGTGCGTTATGATAATGAACAAGTGAAAACAATCATAATACTTCCACATAATTATACATGTGCATGTACAGAATGTATCATGCATTAAACAAAGTAATGTGCGAAGTAAGCGATGGCCTCCTGGGCGCGGCAAACAGTGACACGTGGTGGATCGAGGCAGCTTTATTTTCCCAATTAATGAAATCATATTCTTTCTTGTTCCTAACTGTTAGCAAAGGGCGAGCCGGCGACCGTCGCTTGCTCATATCAAAGCGTTACACAATCGCTTGAGGCTTTAATTGGAGACGGAAGGAGGCATTGTGTTGGCCGACTTGTCGTGTGTGTCTGCTCGTTAGCCAATGGGGAGGAGGAGCTCAAGTGAGCATTACATCACATGATGAGATTTTACGGCTCCACCCAAACCAATCGGGTGATACGGGCGCCAGAACAGAAGACCCGGGATCGGGGTTTCCCCCTACTCTTATCGATAAAACGCAAGGGTTTTTTTTTTTTTTTTTTTTTTTTTGTGCATACCACCGTAGACAGTGGTACACAGCGCTCGGCCTTGTTACGCAGTTGGGCAGCACTGCTGAGTCACCGAAGAATTACAATTGTAATTCACAATCATATCGCCCGTGGCCAGATCGTGGCCCGTGGCTCGACCCCCACGGTCGGCATAGGATTGCTGTCAGCCGGTCAAACCGACTGAGCTATTCGGTGCCCTCCTCAAGCGAGCAAGCCATGAAAACTTCGACCCACGCATGATTGCCCAACAAGCGCCCGGTCGTTTAACGCAGGGTGAAGTGTGGCCACTTACATGTTAAAGTGGCCGGGCGGAATTTAGGGTGGTCGCGTAGGGCAGGTGGTCGCTGACACAGGTTTTACTGTAGTATATAGGAAAACAAGTGAGGAAAGACGGCTTCTGATTACGTTTCCTAATCAATATGCAATGTTGAAGAAGATGCAGAAGAGTCGGAATGGGTGGTTATGTAGATCTTATATAGATTATATAGATTTATATAATATAAAGATTATATAGGTTAAAGGTTAGATGTTATTTTAGCTGACCGCTTCATAGCTGTTCTAAGAAGTCTACATATTGATAGCGATCTCAATAGTCCAAAATGATATGTAAGACATTTCCAGCCAACTTCCCTTATGAGCACCCAGACGGATGTCATATTTGCAACGAAATCGACGAACGTGTTATTCTCGTTGTTGCAATTGACATGAGCCAAATTACCAGGCATCTAGAAATCCGCTTGCTTTCATCGGTAATCATGTCAATTTAACCTGACCGTTGATATTTATGCAAGAGGAATATCGTGCATAGAAATGAAATTCTACTCGTTCATTCGGAAAATTAATGAAAGAATGAACCATGCGATCTTAAATGGATGCCTCAAAGCAACAATTATACGGTTTAGTTTCCAGAATGGTGTCGTAAACTGATTACAAACGGAAGCCACAAAAAATACATTTTGGAAACATACTGATGTAGTAGTTTTTTTTTTTTTTTTTTTTTAAATTGTTCCATGCCCTGATGCCAATTAATCTAATTAACACTTTAGCGACAAGAATAATCGATTCAACTATCATGAGGTATATATTTAAAATCCTAAATCTCATTCACTATATTATTTCAAGGGAACAAATATAATCAAATGTTAGTCAATATAACAGAGCTCCGTGTGTCAGGGATACCCCAGTCACAAATTTCGAAAACAGCAGCGTGATGCATGAAGATGCAGTGTTCATTTCCTCAGCTGGCCACTAGGGTGGTCAATTGGCGGTTGTTTCTCTGGAAAAAAGTGGAGGATTTCCCCGGGGAGGGCAGGTGGCAGGGCGCGATAAGCAGAAGAATTGCCGAATGAAGATGGAGCCACTATCAGTGAACATTTCTTATTGCCCTACTTTAACTTGAGGACCATTTCTTTCATCGCTGAGTTTATTGGTTGCACTCTTTTTGGTGTCTGCGGTAGAAGCGCAGTAGAAGGGTTCAGATTCAGACGGTGATCACTTCGTTTATCAGCTGCTATTTAGTATAGATTCAGACGGAATTACTTTCTTGTATTCAATGCAATTTGGCACCACTTCAGCCAACTCATATCTCAAGTTCAAACGCCCTCACCCTCTCTAGAAATAGGGTTAGCATACATGTGTTAAGTGGGAAGTCCGCCACAAGGGAAAAAGGGTGAGCTTAGCAGAAACAATGAGGGATGTTATAGAAGAAATTTGAATGGTTATTTTGAACGGACATTGCCATATCCTTAAAACGCCCTGAGAATGAAGATTCGTAATCTTTTTTGACTTGTCTTCATCAGTTTGTGGACCCAATTACCGTATAATTTCTCACTTTTTGTTAATATTGTTATAGAACGTATAGTCTGTTCTTAGCTGTATGCGCATGCGCATGCACAATGTCTTTAGTTTTGCGTGTTTTTCTTCTGTCAATCTCAGCAATGACCGGCGCCTCGTTTTGATGTTGAAGTGCCGTCAAATCTGTCTCTGTGATGAATCAGACCGTTAACCAAGTTACCTGTTAGTAGCATTGTCTAACGAGCAGACGACGGCCACACCACCAGTCGGGGAGGCCAAGTGGTGTTGCACAATGGAACAGCGGTCATATCAGGATTGCAGTATATGGGATGTCAGACCCCGGAAAAAAATAATAAGAAGATTAAAGAAGAAGATAAAAAAAATAAGAAGATTTTGATATTTTTCTTCAATTGAACCAATAAAATATTTTAACTCTTGAAGGGATATCAACTTTTGGTTGTTTTATTCTAATCTTAGATTTAGTGGACATCTGTTTACTTCGAAACATTCTTAGATTGATTGTATTAACTAGTATAAATGTTACTAGTATAAATAAACTAATATGAAGTATATGTTTATTGAATGCAGAGAATCAGTCAATATTGAAGGCAATACAAGAACAAAAACCCAATATTCTTACCCAGACAGAAATAGGGAGAGTGAGATAATTATTTTGTTTATCAAAACTGCTGAGAGAATCGTTTCTTTCCGAATTATTCGAATAGCAAGTTGCTTTGGTTTAAATGTAACATAACAATAAAGCAGTTGGACTAGAACAGGTTTATTATACCTCAACATCTATTGGAAAAGTGTGACACAAATGGCACACCGAAAAATGCACACCAAGGCTAATAATGATTGATTTTTCAGTTGTACTTCTACTTGAGAGGGGCGCCTATGAAAGTAGGTTTCAAAAGACGGCAAATCCGACACTACATTGTATCGGGAGTGTAGCCTAATGTATTAGACGCACACGGACGCTTTGACTGAAGTTGGTGAAGTGAGGAACAAGGGCGTCAATGTAAAAGGTGAAATGCAGGATTCGCTTCTTTTTGTGTGTGTGTGGATATAAAGAACGCACCGTCTTTTCATGAGACTGCCAAGGGCAAATCAATGGCAGTATATAGGCCACAGGCGACAGAGAATAATGTTAATATTATGTCGTTATCATGGTCGTATGCTCCATGAATCGAATCGGAGGAATTGTCCACCTAACAGACTCGTTCCTTCTTTGCTTGATTACTTAATTACTACCATTAAAATAAGACAAAATATAAAAAACGCTCGAAAATTTCAGTTTAAATTTTAAAGGTGCAATCATCGAGTTGATGCATGCACTATTTTAGAGTCAGCAAACTGCTTTGGCTGTAAAGCGATGATACGAGACGCTGTTATATCTGACTTCAGCTGTTCCTTCTGGGGTCATAACAGAAAAGCTTATTTGCAGAGTAGCCTATCAATCATAATAATACCTCCAGCAAAATCCTACATGAAGATGGTTGAAGGTCGAATTGCTGAGGCATACACGTACATGCATTTGATCTCAATAACCAAAAATACCCTCTTTGAACTTCCAAATTTGACAATTATAGTATTATCAAAACTAAAAGATTATTAATTTGTGCAAAATTTGAGCGTTTTTTGTTCGCCGAAACCAGAATCTGCGATAATCGAGTGAGAAAATGGCAACGTCGCTTTGGGCGACACCGAAAGAACGCCTTTCACAAGCGATGTCGAATCTGTGTGCAAATCTCCATATCATTATAATGTGATTTCTTACTTCAATGAATTAAAATATAGGCAGGTATTCAAAAAATTCAAAATTATTGACCTTTGATCCCCCCCAAAAAAAGACAACAGCAACAACAACATATAATAATAATAATAATAATAATAATAATAATAATATAATAATAATAAATTAATAATAATAATAATAATAATAATAATAATAATAATAATAATAATAATAATAATAATAATAATAATAATAATAATAATAATAATAATAATAATAATAATAATAATAATAATCTTATGTTAATGTCGCGAGATGATCGACAGCTTGTCAGCCATGTATTTGTTTTTGTTTTTGTTTTTGTTTTTCTTTACTTACCTGGTAATACCTTGCCCCTCTTAGCACGCAGCCATAGAGCATCTAGCTCTTGCACCATGGAATTAATCATATCTAATGAACAGTAATATAGTATATATAGAGCAGTGATCTGCCTGTTTGTGATCCCACTCTGAGCAAGCATAACAAAGTCAGAAAACTTTAACCGATAATTTTGACAGATTAATTTGGACATCCAGATAGAACTTCATGCTGATTATATTTCTCGCAGGTGTTAATTGCCGCCCGAGAAAATGAGCAGACTGAATTAGGCATTCACATAGAGCTCCGTGGCGATTCGTTGCATTTATATTGCATTTATGCAGCAGAACATGTGTGACGATCCTACTTCGACGGCAAGGAGGACACAGAGTGCTGTTGGTCGGAGAGACACGCATCCAAGTTGGGCTTTTCTCCGGAGGACTCGTTGGCTTTCTTCTTGTCCGTGTATTTCAAGTGTTTGTGACACAGGAGATAAATATAATAACACAGGAGAACATATGCACACCTGTGGCCTGTATGTTAGTTGCGTTATAGACATGTTGTAATTGGTTACTCCGTATTATCCCAACCGGAAGTGGCGACGTAAATCACATGACTAGTGATGAGTCACGCGATACTCCCCTGATCAAGCAAACTAAATCATGAATTGAGAAGTTGTGCAATTATATGTTTGCTTGATTATTAATTCTAATTCGATCTCTAAAGTTTATCACTTCCAATGATTGCTAACCCCACTGTTTACATTTACTTCACGACTTCACTCGTGAAAGTTTGATCTTCTCTTTAGAAGTTTGGAGTTGATTTAAAGTATGCTTTGTTGATTCTCATCCATTGTTATGCATTTAAGCATTTAGTTACCGTGAGTGATGCGGGCGAGTAACTTACAAACAACAAACAAACAAACAAACAAAGTAAAACAAACAAAGGTAAAACAAACAAAGTAACTTACACAGTTTAATTAACGCAGGAGAAAAACATATTTGGATATTCTGATTCGTTGCAATCTTTTCTTTCGAAGCCAAGCTAGGTCATCTGGCTTCAGAATTACAAGGAGAGAGTGGGGTAAGAGACTCCTGACTATTTCTCTATCTCGATATATGTAAGCATTTTGAAGCCGCAAATGGTCAAAAATGACAATATATATGTCCCATG
>KB302699.1:124140-135990 GCA_000328365.1 Capitella teleta
AACATTTCAGATCTTTCTGTATTGGAATAGCCTACATAATTTGTGTTGTGTTTATGAATTGTCATTTAAGCAAGCCAGAATATCGATTACATAAGCGAGAGCATCAGTAGCGACGTCTTCAGTTTCTCATTTTGCCAATAAGTGACCGCATCGCAATCTTCTCGCCATAGCTGCTGCAACTGCGGCGAGAAGGAGTATTTGCAATTCAGATAGCAGACATCTTAAAGGGATCGAAGCCCCCTCGGTACACGTTCGGCTAAACCGCTTATGCTCCGTTCAACCTCATTGATGTTATCACCTTCTGCCAAAAATTCCCATGTTCGATTGATGCATAAGGAGGATGAATATCACTTTTCTACTATGCATCTCCTTGCAAGAGTGTTTGTATTCATTCGGTTTGAAGAAACTTGAGGACCAACTCGAGAACAATATACATCACGCATTCCCCAACAGCATTGTACCTTTTCCGTTTTTACAGCCATGCACTGGGATTATGTGAGAAAGACAAAGGATGTCCATGAAAACATCAGACGTGACGAAAGCTCATGAAAAGTGACGTTGCTCATTTTCGAGTGCCTGCTTCTGTTTGTCGGTGTGCGGCGTTTTTTTTTTCTGTGAGCATCAGCGCATTGACACCACAGAAATGTCTTCACCAAGTCTTGTGTTGGAAGGAAATACAAGAGAATAACATTGCTGTAAGAGGACCGGATGTTTTATCTGGCGCGAATGGAATTCTCAAGAAATGAATGTTCATCTTTGTCTCCTACATCCGAGTTTATCTTCCATTTGGCCTTGGATGATTGATTTTAATTATCTGTTAAAAAAATAAAGATTTTCATGTCTCATGCCGTGATCACACTATGAGAGGTTTATGCTTAAAGCATTAGTTTGAATATCATGTTTTTCATTTGAAATTCAATTGCAACACCATGCAACCATTTGTCTGTCTGTCTCTTCGAATGCAACCAACAACAGGTCCATCTCTCGGAGGCAATTGCTTGTTACTCGTGATACAAGGTTCGAGGAAGGTTGTCCCTGGCACTAGACAAAGCTGGGATTTGTAGTTCAAGGTTCAAGATTAAACAAATGCAATTATCCTAATAACGGATCACATCATGTTTTTAACTACAACAGTTGTCAAGGAACATGGGGTGCGGAAAAAGAACGTTTTTTTAGGGCTGACTGAAAATAACACAGCATTTTATAATCCAGGGTCAGAATTAGAAAAACTACTTTGCACTTCGTATAGCAATTATTAAGCACGTCACTGTGACCCCCTTGTTGCCACTCAGCAAGTGAACTGTGCCTGTGTATCTTG
Source organism: Capitella teleta (assembly GCA_000328365.1). Lineage (NCBI taxonomy): Eukaryota > Metazoa > Annelida > Polychaeta > Capitellidae > Capitella > Capitella teleta. The sequence goes on from KB302699.1 coordinate 125,459, forward strand.
TCCAGATCATTGACTCATGAAGAGAACCTACTTCCCTTCAGTATTAATTGTTACCTAATGTATGGAATACTTCATAAGGTACAGGTATTGATCACGAAACACGATCAATTAATCAAGTGTAAAGGTGCATTATATAGAGAACAGTCTGGTTTCTACATGTTTTTCACTCATGAATGAAACCCCTAGCACCTCAATAGTTGCGTCTAATCTCCAATCTTTATCTCAATATGTCAATAAAAATATTTCTGAAATTAATTCACATGACTTTAAAACATTACGTAATTTAATAGTTGATACTTGGCTCTCTGAAATTGATCACTCCACTTTTGTTTATTCTAAATTATTAATAGAACTTTTGCAAATGAAATCTCATTCGTCACCTTTCATGTCTTTTCACGAAATTCTAATAATGTTAAATTTCATTTGTCTGATGCCTGATTAATTGGTCTTTCAATTTTTCTTTATTTTTTTTTTCTATTTTTCTATTTTGTTATTTTTTCGTTATTTTTTTTTCTCTCCTCTTTTTTCTGTTAACTCATTAATTACCATTATTGTTATGGTGAATAAATGATATTATTATTATTATTATTATAGGGAGTTGTCGGACAATGTACAGGGTGATTCAAAAGTATATTTACAAGCAATGGGGATTTTTCAACCTTACGTAAATAGTTACAAAAATGCTCTTTTCTCAAAAACAGCGCTATGTACCCGAATATTATTATCATTTATAGTTGCAGTAGCTTCTTATCAAATATATTAGGGTCATTTCATAGCAAATAACCCCAAAATGCTGCCTTAACGACGCCGCCTCAAAGCGCGCATTCGTCGTTCGGCTTGGAACATCAGAGACCGCGAACCAACACGCATACACAAAGGCGCCTTCCCCAGATCCACCACTTGAAATCAAAACATTTTTTTTTAATAATTAACTAGCATACATAACATTGTCTTAATTCAAGAAGTTTAGAACATGATGAAATAATAACATGAAAATGTTATATACTACAGAACCTTTCCTCGTTTCAATAATGCTATAAATTTTCTCCTCTGCATGACCATTGGAGTCTTCGATGCTAATTTCGATGGATAATTATTGTTATGTGGGATCATTCGGTATTTTAAAATATCACCCATACAAATATTTACTGATTGCACAACGCCGAGAGTGATCCCGTTTATTTCGGCTCAGAGAAGCAGAGGCTGCTGCAAACAAACAGGCGTACACAATGGCACTATCACCAAATCTGCAATTTCAAATCAAACTCTTTCTGTAGTACTCTTTATTATTATTTAGTAAATATCCACAAGTCTTTCCATGAGAAGGAAATGATCCAGATTTTCAAACAAAATATGTAGCAGGCACGTGCCGTAATTAATTGCTGCAACGCTAGTCCTAGCTGTATCAAGACGGAAATTTAGAAAACAAAATGTTATGTGTTTTATTAACTTATGATACTAACAAAACATCCACGCATCTTTCCTTCAGAGTAATAGTGAACACAGATAATTGAATCAAATTGAACGTGAATTAATAATAGAAATAACATGATAAGGTTTATCTCTCGAGCTCGCTAAAAATCCTTTAGATTGTAAACAAAAGTTTTGCGTATCATTTACTCAATGCTTAGTCGTTGAAATTTTTACAAATATCCTATTACTAACTACAAAAATGATAATAAATAATTGGTTATTTAAGCGATATAAAGTGGGATAATCAACGTTCATCGAGTAAGATGAATGCGCCTGATTGCGAATATCATGAATGAAAAGTTAAGCGATTTACGACGCGATGTCGTAATTTCGTAATAATCAAATTATGCAAAGAAAACAACTAAAATTAAAGACATACTGTAATTATCAAGATAAAAGTTTCTTGCAGCTATAAATGATAATAATATTGGGGTACATTGTGCGGTTTTTGACGGGAAAAAAGGCCTTTTTGTAACAAATTGCACAAGGTAGAAAAATCCCGTAACTTGTAAATATTCTTTTGAATCACCCTGTATATTATTATAAATTTATATTGATATGTTACTTCGAATGTTGTACAATTATGTTTGACAGCTCAGTTGTAAATACACGACGTCCAGTTAGCTCTCAATTGATATCGGAAGTGTCACACATATGGGACAATAGTTCCGTTGCGTGTAAACGACTTTCGGGACAGGGCGGTCATTATACACGCTACATAGTCTATGCATATTAACGACATAAAAGTAATAGCTGATCATCAGCTGTCGTTTCTGCAAGGGAACTGGGTTAATATATTCTTCACAAAGAGACAGTTCGTGCGCATTGAATATGGCACTTCCGGTATGTAGATGAAGTAAATCCGGTAGAACCGGGGTTTTGCAGATTAGCCAATATTCCTCTGTGTCCTTGTTGAACAATTTCTTTAAAAGGTATGTGGGGGGGGGATAAAGTAATGCACTGCAGATTGGATGCCACCAAAATTTTACTGTGGACAGGCGAAAAATTCAGTTTAAATAATATGCTAGAGCTCGTCAAATTTAGCTCAGGAATGAATTTAATGACCAATTGTTATAGTTGTGAGAGTTTTGTGCGTCACTGGTGGAGGGGTTTTGTTGTTGCTGCAGTTCTTATAATTTTGCACATAGTTATATAGTGATACGTTTCGGACGCACTATCAGAAGAATGTGAGTAGGAACCACGTTAATAGTGCCGCAAGGCAAGGCATTTGAGTTGGTACGAAACGTGTGGAGATGTCCAAAATGTTGTGTTATTATTGGTGAATTAAGCGTCAAAAGTTCAAGCGTTCCAATCTCTGCGACAGATCTCCGCCAAATTAATTATGTTCCTTGTGTCAAATAGAGAATGATAACCAGATGTTGGGTGAGGCTGGTTTATTCAAGTGCAATGAAAACATACAATGAAAGGGCCTATAAATGTTATGCGATGAAGTGAAACACTCGGTCCTAGATAATAATGAGATGATGAGAAATGCAATTGAGAAAATAGAAATGAATGAATCGAGTTCATCAACACCTGGCATTGCATTTAGTGAACATACGAATAGGGCATGGGATGTTTGTCTGTTAGAACCATCAAGACCAGTCATAGAAGTTTATTGTAACATAGAAACAAAAGTACTAATGCGTACCATACTAATAGAAACCAATTTAAATCACCTGTTCTCTCTCGAGCAAAAAAAAAATTTTTGACCGAAAATGTGGCATATCGGATCTATATATGTAGCGTTGAATATAAGTATTAATTTGAATATGATTGAAGGAAAGAATATCCTTTGTGGTTTTAAGGGGAAAATGGATGGGCCACCTGCTCGTCCATATGGTATTTCAAGCGGAATGCTCCTAAATCATACGCAGAGGCAATCAACAGCTGACCTTCCTCTCATTTCGCCCGAGCTCTGAGCACTTTTTGCGAAGCCGTATGACTCGTGGGTGTCCCAGGCGAAGATTTGCTGCAACCCGTTCTCACGGCCGCAGTTTGTTGTACCTTCCATTTCGCGTGTCAGAAGTCAAGTTCAGTCTTACGGCCACTAGAGGGCTTAGCTCCCCAGCTGTCACGTGATACCCCCAGGGACCCGTTGGGCGATAATTGGGTGATACATATTCAAAGCATATCAGCCGCCCTTGGAGTCCCGTTGGCTGCTTGGGACGACCCAAGGCACTAAAACCGTTTGCTAATTGCCCCGTGGTCATATTCGGTGTCCCTAGCCTTACCCTGAACGCCCTTCTTCGGTGTGCTAAGTGCCAAATGCCAGCTGACACAATGGTCTTCGTTACCATACATTGCATGTACATCGTTCTCCCAGACCAGCCTCTCATTGTATATAATTATGGCCCACACAAAACCTAATAAAAAACCGAATCCCAAGGCGACCTATCTAGGTGTATAGCAGATGTGAGTCGTCCATCCTTTAGCGAGCACCAAATTCAGTTTTAGGGCATGTGGTCGCCTTTCTTGGGAATCGATGTTGACTGACAGCCTGTACTCAGGGGGTTGACCTTCGTTTTGACCCCATTTTACCTCGGTGGTCTCTCAAAAATGCCATTCTTGGCCGCAATAGAAAGCGAGACTCAATCACACAGTGCTCGGGACTTCTACATTGTGAAGAGGACTTCAATTGCTGAGGAGCTAAAGAAGTCCGCCTCACATAGGGTGAACCCGTGACTGGGTGGGTTGGAAAGAGGTGGGGTAAGCCCATAGTCTGCACCACACACGCAGAATCAAAGCATCTCACATTTAGCTCAATTGATCGTGATTTTAATGCTCTTAATTCAAAAGATGGACGGAAGGCAAGGTTATGCGGAATCATTGTCGCAACATTAATGTGAATGAGATGAGCGTAATGTTCTTTTCATACACAAAGACTGATTACTTTGTGTGATTGTGATTATCGTAGGATAAGATGAGACAAATATAAAGATAATATAAATTTGTATTCAGTCATCATTTATATAACAACAAAATGACACTTGAAATTGAAGGGGTTACATAATTGCTATTTACAAGATGGATGAAATGCGGCTGAGCCAGGTGTCAGTGTAAACCCTATGGAGGAACGAAGCACAGATGGTGTCGAGTCGAATTTTGATTTCCAAAATTTTAATAAAGAGTATTACTGGCCTATAAGGGGACTTGCCGGGCACTTCGTCAGGTGAGTGCGACGATGAGAGTTGGATGATTTGATGAGCTGATTGATGGCGCCACAGAGAGAACTGTGCATCTGCATGAAGACGTATTATTCTCCCACTCATCTCACGACTAACTTTCACGTATGTGATCCTTACGTCCAATCGCCGAGAAGATTATATATTGTGTTGTGAATCTACTAATTGTAATTGTAGGGACAATGGTGCAAGCGATGCTCTATGGCTGCGTGCTAAGAGGGGAAAGGTATCACTCACTGCAATGACAGCACCGATGGTATAATGCTCGAGAGGTGGATCTGGACTGAGGGACGCCAAAACAATATGGTATGACGCAACAACAGAGCTGCTGGCCACAATTAGGATCAGCGTCCTGGGATTCTTCGCTTGAATGAACATTGATAGAATAGCAGCGGCCGGGTTGACAACACAGATGAGTCGCATGACCATTGTGTAAGTCAGGGGACTGTACGGAAGGCAGGAATAGGACAGGACGGAAGGGTACACGCCAAAAATGAAAAGAGCATTCCACATTTGCAGCCCACCCAGCACCAGCAACTTATTGCGAGGCATCACTGGCTCCACGTACTCTGCCAACATGTCATTCTTCTTTGGCTCATCTTCATTCTCTTCATTTATCAAAGGAGGAAAGTCCTGAGCATTTCCATTCAGCTCAACCATTTCTTTTTCTTTGATAAATCCAAACTTGCCAACCTTCTCAGACTTAGCGTATGAGGTGAAGTTCAGGAAGGTGAAGGAAGCCATAGATATCAACATCACCAAGATAACAATCACAAAGAAGACTTCAACCGAGAAACGAGGCTCCCGGTGACCGATTTCTATGGTGTGTTCCGTGTAGTTTTGACCTGTTGTCTCGTTGTATCTCTCCACAGTTGCGTTGTTGCAGATGGCTTCTCCACCCGAACCTTGTATGAAGCCCACCATGCCCGTAATCAACCCACTGGCTTCCTCACCTGCTATGTAGGCAGGAATGTACTCTTCTTTGAAGCGAGACATGTAGGGCAGATAGACGATACAGGACGTCGTGTCCACCATCGATAGCGAAAAGATCAGAATCAGCGATGCCAGACTGCGGTCAGCTCCTGCAAAGTTGACCGTCGATTTCCAGAAAAAAACCAGCATGGTTAGCGAAGTGATGCCCACCCCCATGATGATATAGATCATGACGATCTCTTTGCGCTGGATGTCGCCCGGAAAGAACTTATTCACCAGAGCATCGATCAGAGTATATTTCCGTATCAGTGCGGAGAAATTGCCAATATTATTTGAAACAAACATCGTTTAAGCACTCCTATAAATAGAGCCATGCAATGAAAACTTGAACAGTATGTTATAAACCTCACTTTCATTACGTTGAAAGATACCTCCATAGATTCATCATAATTAACTTTTGTCAATTTCCTCTCCTACCGGCAGCACAATACTACTCCATCTGACATTTTACTTTATTCAGAGTTAGTTCTTACTTAATAGTTATGAGCGGTGTTTATGCGTCCGGATTATGAAATATTACGTAAGTACTCTCTACTTGTAGACACAAGACGGTTGGCTATTAATATTCCTTCATTTTTTGCACCACGCTTTGGACAATTAGTATAGGAAGAGCAATCTCCACTTGGGCGGTGACCATGCACCGCAGTCACTCCTGACCGCTTGATTCGGAATAATGCTTTTTGCTGTGTCAGCGATTTCATCGTTGATGTAATCTCCTCCAATTTGTCGCAATGACTCCGTCGAGGGGCATTCTGGTGCCCAACATCGGCCTCATTCCCAACGATTCGGGCCCAAAGAACATTTTTCTGAGAAATCTCAAGGCTCGTTTTGCTGGATCACTTGGCTGTTATGACGAATGGCACATTGGATTTGAAACGCATTTGACATTTCTGTACGTGGGGACACGATGCGAACCAATTCTCTGGCATATCAGTGATTGGGTTTGGCAGACATTGGTCCATGTGAATGATGTACTTGGAACTATTGCGCGACAGTTTGTCTCAGTAAGTGCGTTAACCATTCGTCTTCAATATCGATCGAACGTTTTGAGAGCTATTTACAGAAATCCCCAAAACCCAAATTTCAAGTTTTCTGCCCGAACACTCATCATTTTATATATCAGAGATAATTACTAGCCGAAGAGATTAACTATATTTTTACTTCTACATTTCTACTAATAGAATCCAGGTAAAGAAATAATCGTAATCTTAATCAAATCAGACAATTTATGACAGCGTGAAGCTTGATTATAGGTATATCATTCCGAGGCACAGTTGACTCATCTTGTCAAGCTGACTATCTTATTATCCAATTACGTAACTCTTGGTTACTCAGAAGTCCAGACACTTACAAAGTAGAGAACTTCCAAGAAATAACTGTGAGGGTTTGGTATTGCATTTAACCAAGTGATCAAAGAAGTTGCTCTCCTGACTAACATCTCGTTTCATGGAGCGAAACAAGAGCATCACGATTTCGAATTGCATCTGCGCTGATAACGATATGATTATCGCCATGGCACTCTGCTCTGCATTTAGATTATTTGCTTGTGTAACTTCCTATGGCTATATTTACAGACATGTGCTGTAATGAGCAGCCTTTTTTAATATATCGCCGCCACTAGAGGCAAAGTCGGTGAATTACGCAATATCACACTTTGATTGCTCATGGAGAAGATGCCCGGAGCAGATGTCGGTCCTCGGCCTCGTTGTGAAGCCTAGTTGTCGGCGACAGATGTCCTGCTATAACAGAGAACCTGGTCTCTGGTTTAATGCGCAAGCCAAAGGTTAATTCGCCATCATAGCACACGTCTCATCACTGTGAGTGCACTGGCCCTCGCAGGTGTTTATCACTGTCCTGGCTGGCTCCAAATATGCCCGTCTACGCCGTCAGCCACCACGTGTTGTGGCTGCCCTGAGATGCATGCTCAGCCGTGCGAATGCTGAGTCTCTGAGTGAATTGCCCCAGGGGCCCCAATACAGCCGTGTCACATAGATACCACCACATCAAAAGGCGGTGATGTGCAAGGTTGGGCAAAAGCTCAGCAAGAAGAACCTTCAGTAATTGAGGCCAAGCTCCTGTCCCAGTCTATAACCCATGCTGCTGAAGGATTACAGGGCTCTTGCATCACTGGCAGAGTGCCCGCTGCAATCTAGGGTCCCGCACGGAGCACCAGGGTCCCCTTCAAAGCGGTTGCCTTGCGTCATTCCTCAATCTGAATACATTGATCTCGTGCAGCAATCATTGATTCATAGCCACTATCGCCATCTCCACTGATTGGCATGGAAGCCTGGTTACTATATAGAAAAGTGAGTGACATTCTGTTCTGCTGCCATTTATGACCGATATCTCTCCTATTATCCCATTACGTCAAAAGAACCACCATTCACGTGGATGGACGTGATCCGAAAGGCACAAAATAATGTCCACTTTTTAGGGCGGCGTGCGAAGCATGACGTGGCCCACCATCACGATTTCTAGTATACGAGACGCGTAGGCCTATTCATTAAATGGATATCTCACAATATCCTTGCTCTTCTGCTTCACAAATTCAACTTGGCATCCTTGGCGTTGTATCGTGCGTGTTGCAAGCATAGATATTAGAGATCAAGGCATGTTCAAACCCCAATGTGTCTACTCCACTCGCATGCATATGTAGAAATGTTTAATTCTTATGATTCTTACTAAATTGCACATGCCCTAATTTAGCGGAACATGTGAGATAACGAAAAGATACTGCGCTGTGTTTCCTATTAGCATAGAATCTTGTCTGCACATAATTATATGCAGACCAGATCCATTGAATATGTGCAATTTACCGATCCATACTCTCAGGAGGATTGTTGTTTTTGTTTTTGTTTTTGTTTTTGTTTGTTTTCTTTTGTTTTTTTGTTTTTTTGTTTTTTGTTTTTTTTTTTTTTTTTTGCCAAAAAAACATGATGTAAGTGTAACAATTATAGATTAGATAGGATTATATTTCAGATAAGAGTACATTTTTAAGTTTTGATTCAAACATTATGGTTTGATTCAGATATAAAAAAAAATGTGGAATTATGGAAGATATTTGGTGGGTTGTAGAAAGAGACTTTGGTGTGTGAATGATGATGTGGCAAGTGGTATACGGAAAGGTAGTATGTGTCTGAGATGGTGGAGGTGAGTGACTGAGTGGTGGAGTTGAGTGACTGAGTGGTGAAGGTGAGTGACTGAGTGGTGGTTGATGCAGGCAGCTATAAGAGGGGGTAGCACATTATTATGCAGCTAGTGTAGAATTTGCACAGTTTGAAGAATGATTATTTTGGAAAGAGGTAGAATATTTGAGTCAACATATAGAGATTGTTAATCAGGACACAAAACATTATTTCAATAACCATCTTTCGAAACGACAGTGGGTTAAAGGTCATGAAGCATTTCCATCTGTTCAATTCTTCCAGTACAAATAGGTTATTGGAATATTGCTCCAATTTCTGATTCAATTTCCATGTTTCCATTCTTTAAACCCAAATGGAAAATGCCGTTTGCTGTCTCGACGCGAGACCAAGATTTCAATTTTCATTATCATTATCCCCATGAATATTTAATTAGGAGGCGGGACGAAGCAAGCTAGCATTGTACAACAGCCAATCACGATAGAGTTCAATAAAATTGTGCTGTTTGAGGACATGACCTGACTCGACATTTATATGTAATGAGCATGTAATAAACATAGCATGCATGTCCATTGTAATAATAGTATAACATCATTTGTGTCATTAAAATTACATTATTCTCGTGACTATGTAACTGTAATTACCAGTATGATAGTAATAAAACGAGACCATCTAGGAACTGTGATGACCATTTCGGAATTCGAGAGAGGTGGCCCTACCTCAGAACTGTACGCTATTACTGTCCTCAGTCTAAGTACATGATTGCATGTGCGTCAAGTACATGCTTCAAATATATTTGTTGTGTTGTCTTTTCATTGCTTGTTTGCATATGTTTTCATCCACTGTGTTATAAACTTATAATCATATATTTGCAGGAGGTAGAAGAACTCGAAGGCGACGCACACTTTTGTCATATACTGCTTCGGCGGTCCAGCCCTCCACACCGCATTTATGTAAATGTCCACATCAAATTTATGTAAATGTCAGTCTATGAAAGATTGTAAGCGCCGAAATGAAGCAGTGTAATTAAAAAAATAAAAAAAAATAAAAATAAAACTGGGAAATATCCATCTCATCAAGATCGAGTTGAGGCGATGTCCTCAAGCGACACAATTAGATTGAACTCTCCTGTGATTGGCCGTTGTTCAACTGCTAACTTGCTTCGTCCCGCCTCCTAAGTAAATATCCATAAGGATAATGATATTGAAAATTGAAATATGGGTCTCGCGTCGAGACCGCGAACGGCATTTTCCATTTGTGTTTGAAGTATAGAAACATGGAAATTGAATCAGAAATTGGAGCAATATTCCAATAACCCATTTGTATGAGAAGAATTGAACACATGGAAATGCGTCATGACCGATAACCCATTATTGTTGCGAAAGGTGGTCATGGAATTAGCGGTCATGACCCATGGCCCATTGTCGTTTAGAAAGATGGTTATTGAATTAACAGTTCGTACCCTTATTGTTTTGTGCTGGTATTGTATGTTACTTTGAATGTAAATGTATGTAATATGAATGACATTTTTGCTAGTCTATTAGTTTTTGTAGATGCATATTGCAGGCATTGCCTATAATTGCCTATTGCGTATAAGTGGGCGGGCACGAGAGTAGAACCTTTGTGTCCATGGCATTTCCTATTGTGATGCATGGAATAGATCGATCGGCATCCATGTATGCAAATGATGCATGCATTTAAATATATGAACGTGCAATTTTAGTTTTGCATTTTCTCA
>KB302699.1:136040-146981 GCA_000328365.1 Capitella teleta
TTTTGTACATAAGCCTACATTATTATGTTTATTTGTACATAGGCTTACATTATTATGTTTATTTGTACATAGGCTTACATTATTATGTTTATTTGTACATAGGCCTACATTATTATGTTTATTTGTACAGAGGCCTACATTATTATTTTTATTTGTACCTAGGTTTACATTATTATGTTTATTTGTACATAGGCCTACATTATTATGTTTATTTGTACAGAGGCCTACATTATTATGTTTATTTGTACATAGGCCTACATTATTATGTTTATTTGTACAGAGGCCTACATTATTATGTTTATTTGTACATAGGCCTACATTATTATGTTTATTTGTACATAGGCCTACATTGTTATGTTTATTTGTACACAGGCCTGCATTGTTATGTTTATTTGTACATAGGCTTACATTGTTATGTATATTTGTACATAGGCTTACATTATTATGTTTATTTTACATAGGCCTACATTATTATGTTTATTTGTACATAAGCCTACATTATTATGTTTATTTGTACATAGGCTTACATTATTATGTTTATTTGTACATAAGCTTACATTATTATGTTTATTTGTACATAGGCCTACATTATTATGTTTATTTGTACAGAGGCCTACATTATTATTTTTATTTGTACCTAGGTTTACATTATTATGTTTATTTGTACATAGGCCTACATTATTATGTTTATTTGTACAGAGGCCTACATTATTATGTTTATTTGTACAGAAGCCTACATTATTATGTTTATTTGTACAGAGGCCTACATTATTATGTTTATTTGTACATAGGCCTACATTATTATGTTTATTTGTACAGAGGCCTACATTATTATGTTTATTTGTATATAGGCCTACATTATTATGTTTATTTGTACAGAAGCCTACATTATTATGTTTATTTGTACAGAGGCCTACATTATTATGTTTATTTGTGCATAGGCCTACATTGTTATGTTTATTTGTACAGAGGCCTACATTATTATGTTTATTTGTACAGAGGCCTACATTGTTGTGTGTAGTCTTTGTACTTTACATAAGTCTGCAAATGCACTTAGAACTGTAGGCACCGTTGTCTGACACCGTGGATTTAACCGCATACATGCTTTCGTTTGCTTTTTAAAGTATCGTGTTGTATTAATGGTGTCTGTTTCAGTGCATGCTCAAAGAGGCGACAATGTATTGCCCCTAATGAAAACACGGTTCTCGTAGAAGGAGCGTTATGGCTAATTAGAATGCCCAGGTGCAACAAAGATGAAACCAGCAAACTATTTTAGTGCTATCATTCAGCCTCTTCTGCAACGATCTACAAAACATTCCTTCTGATTAACTTTATCATTTTCATAATCAGTTAATAACACAAGAGAAAAGGGGAAGTTTTGATTGTTGTTGACGCATTCGAGGCTTTAGAAGGCTTATTTAACGACAAGGGAAAGTGGCATGTGCTCCCATTCCACCTTTGTGGCTTTTGAAGTATTTTGCGAGTCATTACGTCATATAGTCCATTTTACAAAAGTGGTCATTTTAGACCGAGTGGTCGTCTTTAAAAGGTGGTCCTTAAAACAGGCTTCACTGTGCTCAATTATTATATTGTTGCATCTGTTTTTAGGATTAAATTGAATGAAAATTACTCAATTCAGACGTCTTGTGATAAGATAATAGAGACCTATTACACACGAATTTAGTGAAACGTTGTTTTTATTTACTCAAAGCAATGATGCTGATCCTTTTTGTTGATTCGTTACCATAGCAACGACTTTCTTGGCTAGGTTCCTCTTGCGGGAAATAATTATGCGCACCCATAGATATAAAGATCAGCTTCCTATCATGTATTATAATTTATTCCAGATAACCAGAACAAGGTTGATTCAAAATTCTTGGAGACAATGTCTTCTTTTAATTATCAGATAAAGCAAAGAAACAATTTACATTAATTTTAAAGGAAATATATTTGGGGGCATATTTAACACCCTGAATACTGGGTTCGTGTATCACTGGCAGAGTTCCCGCTGCAATCCTGGGTCCCGCACGGAGCACCATGCAGGGTCCCCTTCAAAGCGGTTGCCCTGCGTCATTCCTCAATCTGAATACATTGATCTCGTGCAGCAATCATTGATTCATAACCACTATCGCCATCTCCCACTGATCGGCATGGAAGCATGTGTGGTAAATATATAAAGGTGCGTGGGTGTTTGTAGATTTCACAACCGCTGAATAATTGACAAATCTTTGCCGTCAGGAGGAGGCTTTTGTGTCCATGTCATGATGTTTTTATTTGCTATTGTAATGCACGGAATGGATCGGCATGCGTGTATGAAGATGATGCAATATCTATGAAAGTGCACAATGAAATTTTAATTAACTTTGTCTCAGTTTCAAGACTGCATGTACCATGAGCCTTCTTCTTCAATTTTAATACGTCAGCTGCCTGAAGGGGCGTCATTTGATTTAACTTACTGGTCTATATAATGAAGGTATTGCTGCAATAGAGTGGGTGTATTATATTCGTGTACGATTTCGATGAATATCGACTGCTCGCTTCATGTTCGATTATTTGGACAACTTTAATATTCGTCCATAACTAATTGTAATGCATGGAATTAATCAGCATGCTTGTATGTAATCTATGAAAGTGCATAATACAATTTTAATTTTGCTTTATCTCAATTTCAAGACAATAGTTTTGTGGATGCATGAATCTTGAGCTTTCTCAATAAATTTTAATATGTCTGTCGAATTCTCGTTTCAAAATACATTGATGCATAATTAAACAAATGCACTCTATGTAAGTCTTGTTTATTTGCCAAAAACGTTGCCTCTATGACAGACAGCCATCGAGCATAGAGCATCGATGAAATGCACTTTCAGAAATGACTGTCACGTGATGAGTTACCTGCAAATCAAGCACCCCACCCCCTCATACTCCCACCCACTCGACAACAATGTTCCCTTTAAATGAATCATCAACTTCTCAAGAAGCGAGACAACAGAATCACAAATCGGTGCTTCTCAAAGACCATTGTGTAATGGATTAGCAGGCTGACGATAAACGTTCTTCTCTTCGAGACGTCATGGGTCAGTCTGATCGCCTCTGATCCCCAAGGGAACCACGTTTGACTGACAGGCTAAGGTGAGGACGGCAGGCCTCTTTGGTCTCCACTCAATCGGCCTGATGTCGTCGGGAGGAATCACTTTTGAATAAAAGAGAACTTCACAGATTGACAGTGTTGGTCTCTGGAGGGTCAACTGGTCAATCTACCTGGCCCTCACTGACCAATCAGATCAAACAGAGTGATGGACACCGTATGGACACCACTGGATTAACTTATTGGGTCAGTTCACCTCAGGGACCCATTCAGAACAAAGGCAGAAGACCTCTGCTAGGAATGCAAATGGGAATTTTATGGAAACTCTGGCTTAGTTTTATTTTCCCTTGGTGTCCCTGGCAACGACTCCCTTGTCGTGAGTTCTTCATTTCGACTTTCCAACTTCTTCACTGAACAAACATTTTACTCTGTAATCAATCGCTACGCCTTCCTTTCTCTGCAAACTGATTTTATGGAAATAATATTATACTTACTGACTTTGTGTAAACCTAATTGATCAATCATGTTTAAGAGCCATATGATATCAAAGTATGTATCTGCTTGAATTCCATTCAGCTGCGCGCCTCATTCAGAGTTTAATGCTTTGTTTATCGCATTGCTCCTTAGTCAGCGAGTGCGAGAAAACTTCACAATTTTTTCGTTATCCGAAGGACACTTCGTTGAAGGTAAACAGTAGAGGAATAGGAATAATGTAGTAAGGTAGGAAAAATAGCAATTCTTTCACACACACGTGGAAGTCGTAGATTTGTTTATTTTCGAATTTCAAGCATTGAAGCGATATTAAAATGCTCCCAGACTTCGATGGGGCCAGTATTTAGCACGGAAGATAAAGTTCAATGTTCGACTCATTCCACTAAATCATTGCTTAAATAGGTAGACTAATACATACTTGATGTATAATTGTATTAGATAAGAGAGCATTAATCCCCCATCCGTAATTATATAAACCGAATATACGTAAATTGTGCATAGAGTAGGAACACGCAGATTTTTTATAAATTGAGGTATCTAAGAATCTATGATGGAAAACTTGTGATCTTTTTCATTCATTGTGTCTGCACTAATTTGTCAACATTGAATCCTTCCCAAAAATCTCGACTTATAATAAATTATTTGTCCTCTTGATATAGAATGTGCCCAACGATCACTTAATTTCACTGACTGATGCTTACATTATATATTATTACTTACAATGCCATCATGATTGTTATGTATGCAGACAATATGAATGTATAGGGTGGCCTAGAAGTTAATTATCTAAAAATCGGCCACGATTCACTTTACACACGACCTCCATCGCCATGGTTACGTTGATCTACAGATATTAAATGGTTGTAGGGAGGTAACGCGGTCAATGGTGTTTATATATTTTTCTGTGTGATTAACCTTCTGAACAGGGCATCTCTTGAACGAATAATTCAAACACACTGACAATGAGAAAGCCAATGAGTCCTCCAATGAAAACTCCAATTTGGAGGCATGCCCCTCCGACCAACAGCGCTCGGTGTCCTCCTTCGCTTCGAAGGACGATTGTGACGCATGCTCTGCAATATGCACAAAAGGCTTCAGGGGCCACAGCAGTGAACACCTGTGAGAAAAATAATCAGCATGAAGTTCTATTCGGATGTCAAAATTAATCTGTTAAAGTTACATGTATCTGAAATTGCTATGCTTGCCCAAAGTGGAATTACACGAGTAATTACTACTGTTCATTAGATATGATTAATTCCATGGTGCAAGCGATGCTCTATGGCTGCGTGCTAAGAGGGGAAAGGTATCACTCACTGCAATGACAGCACCGATGGTATAATGCTCGAGAGGTGGATCTGGACTGAGGGACGCCAAAACAATATGGTATGACGCAACAACAGAGCTGCTGGCCACAATTAGGATCAGCGTCCTGGGATTCTTCGCTTGAATGAACATTGATAGAATAGCAGCGGCCGGGTTGACAACACAGATGAGTCGCATGACCATTGTGTAGGTCAGGGGACTGTACGGAAGGCAGGAGTATGACAGGACGGAAGGGTACACGCCGAAAATGAAAAGAGCATTCCACATTTGCAGCCCACCCAGCACCAGCAACTTATTGCGAGGCATCACTGGCTCCACGTACTCTGCCAACATGTCATTCTTCTTTGGCTCATCTTCATTCTCTTCATTTATCAAAGGAGGAAAGTCCTGAGCATTTCCATTCAGCTCAACCATTTCTTTTTCTTTCATAAATCCAAACTTGCCAACCTTCTCAGACTTAGCGTATGAGGTGAAGTTCAGGAAGGTGAAAGAAGCCATAGATATCAACATCACCAAGATAACAATCACAAAGAAGACTTCAACCGAGAAACGAGGCTCCCGGTGACCGATTTCTATGGTGTGCTCCGTGTAGTTTTGACCTGTTGTCTCGTTGTATCTCTCCACAGTTGCGTTGTTGCAGATGGCTTCTCCACCCGAACCTTGTATGAAACCCACCATGCCCGTAATCAACCCACTGGCTTCCTCACCTGCTATGTAGGCAGGAATGTACTCCTCTTTGAAGCGAGACATGTAGGGCAGATAGACGATACAGGACGTCGTGTCCACCATTGATAGTGAAAAGATCAGAATCAGCGATGCCAGACTGCGGTCAGCTCCTGCAAAGTTGACCGTCGATTTCCAGAAGAAAACCAGCATGGTCAGTGAAGTGATGCCCACCCCCATGATGATATAGATCATGACGATCTCTCTGCGCTGGATGTCGCCCGGAAAGAACTTATTCACCAGAGCATAGATGATAGGTGTGATGATTGCCAACTGCATTGAAGCCATCACATACGAGGGTAGGTTCCAACCCTCTGGCAACAGATGCACCATAATGGGGAGTTCCACCCATATCCCCATCAGATCAACCCATGACGAGCAGGAGAAACACATGACTAGGAGCAGTACCGTTGGTTTGATGCGCCGGATTTTATCCATGCATCCTAATTTCTCCTGTGGTTGTAACTCTTCGTCCATGTTTGATGTTTAAATGTTGTACGTGGAATATTTCACCAAAGTGAGATTTAAAGAGTGAAAACATATAGCTATATAGCCGCGCTGGTGCTATCTGCTGTGAATCGATAGTGTGAACGACCTTCACCGAACTAGTTCTTTTAAAAGGCATGTGATACCAGGGTGCATTCTAATACCAGGCACCTGTTGAGACTAATGACTTCTTTCAAATTGGTCTTCTTTCTTCTCCATTTGATGTGCTGAAATAGAAAGAAAAACTATGGTGATTTGATTAGTTTTTCTAACGTGTTTTACCTTGTAAAACCCCAATTGCTTGTGTTTTCAGACAGGAATCATTCATGAATAAAAAAAAAAAAAAAAAAAAAAAAAAAAAAAAAAATGATATGTTTGCAGGGCTTGATCGAAAACGTTTACTGGCTTCGTGGTGGATAAACGGGAAATCTGTACTCGCCAAAATAGTTTTGCTCGCCAGAAATTACGACAAAAGAGTTAACAATAAACGCAATTATTTTACATTTGATACTTATTAATTATTAGTCAGTTTCTCGGCCAGTTTTAATTTGCATCGATCGTTTGTGACCATGCATTGCAATAGCGCTGTCTGTTAGCGCAACTTTATCCAATAATAATTAGCAATATGTATACAACAAGCATACAGTATTATCACTCTACCACTAGAAAGTGTCTTTTCTTGTAAACCTGGTTATACTGGAATGTTTTTGATGACCACGTGTCCATCTCTACGTTGATCCTTAGTGTTTGTATATAAGCAGATTCCAAAAGGATTCGGAATAATGAATATACGACGTCTGACTACTTCAAACATAGTGGCTTTAATTTACGTTGAAATCTGCCAAGTTGTCGTTAATTAGAAAGATGGAATTGATAGAATCTACCGGGTGCTTGATGGCATCCGATGATGGAGTCGCAATGCCTCATGTCCTGATAGATATCTCTCTGTGAATGTGAATGTTGCTTATATACTTGGAATATTGTCACTTGTTTTGCACATTGCTCAAGCACCTCAAATTTAAAATCAAAAAAAAAAAATTATATTTCGAACAATAAAATATGATGTATATTTTATATTTTATTTATTGGTCGTTGTTTTGGGGCAGCTTCCTGTTATTTCACATATTTCACATTTACGACATACGGGTTCATTGACACATTCACTGCCAAGGCATTTTCGGGACGATACCCCTATACCGCCACGTATTTTACTCAAAAAGCCTTGACTTTACCACTCTGTAATTTCTATATGAACGCACGCATTTCTACATATTCAACATATGAGGATAGATCGTTCTTTTGTAAATCTAACCATATGAGATTCGACATCACACATGCAATTACATGTACTGAAATACAGCTCTGAACAACACACACTTTGGTGAAAACCACACCTTCGCAAGCAAAAAGCTGAGAAAATCGCAGTTTTGTCTCAGCTACCAGTATGACCAGCATAACACGCATTGTGATTATAGAGGTTACGTTGTGTAGGCATAACTATTACCGCACGATAACGACCCCGGTAATTAGCAGATCAAAGGATGAAAATGACAGTTATAAAGTCGAGAGTTTGAGTCGGCGCTAACTTGGCTTTCAGTCGCTAATAAGCTCGTTTTCTCAAGTCCTTTTTGCATCACAAACCCGCACTGTTGTTAGAGAGATGCCTTGAAAACAGTGCTTTGATGTGTGGCATAAAAGTATGCCGAATTATTAAATAGTTAGTTGGAATAACTTGATAATTTATTTATTGATCAGTGTGCCTAAACCAAAGACGGAGGCACACGTGTATTATTATAATTGTATTTGAAAGGAAAATCAGGGTACGTACATCTGTATTCTCTTGCAAAGTGCAAAGAGAATGATGCTACACCTCTGTACATGTATATAGTCAACAATGACAAAATAAAGATTAGGAATTGTTCCCGCTTCACGATTACGTGTGGTTTATTGCATTTAGATCTATTCTACATCAAAAAATTCGTTTGAGAATGAGAATATCATAATGAACACGGAACAAAGGTAGCATTATTAGGTTTCAATCGACACCCTATCGAATATATTGTAGTCATCAATAAGAAAGTTGCTCTCCATTGCCTCAATACAGACCATGCACCTTCGGCGCATGCTGTGGATAAGAGCTCAGATCCTATCCTGGACCAGTGCAGCCCATTCTTCCAAACGGTCAAGTCCGGTGAGGATTAATGTGGACCTCTGAAATGGCGTCGGGTGGAGTCTCGCGTTTCAAAGTCCTCGTTGAACTGTTTGCCCACTATTTGGGGGTCTGCGGGATCCGACGATATGATCTGGGGTCAATATGGCGTCGGCTTCTTCTAATTTAACCGAATGATAATAAGTACCTGCATTGGCTCACAGGGTTCAGGTTTTAAATTGGGATTCAGCAAAAATTCCTTACCTGGGGTTCGACATTTTTATGTGGAGGTCTGAATTTTTACTCGCCATTTGACGCCCAATCTGGATAATTATGTCGGCCAGGGAGAATGTTCACTCGCCATTGATTCTCATTTCAACCCCTCTATGTTTGACTGCATTACGTGTGGGTCACAACATTAAGAGTCACGATTGCACTTGGGACCACTTAGTATTCAGTACTTTTCTTCTAAGGTCAGCTACTGAATGATAGTAGCTCTTGCCTATGCGATAAACCTTGCTCATACAGGCTTATATCCCCACAATTACTGATTTATAACCCTTAATTATTATGTTTTGGGACCTACATTGATTTTCATGAATTCTTTACCCGATGCAACTTCACTAGTGGCGACCATGCGGGCACGTGGCACTGCGTAAAGCAGGTCGAAGTAATAACGCAACAATCCAGTGTTTATTTTAATGATCCCTCTTTTAAATGAATAACATCCATCGCGACCATTAAAGAAAATAAAGGAAAAAAATATCTCGACAGACTGAACGAATCATTCGCTTTTTATAACTACGCAGCCGAGCGCTGATGTGATTTCATTATAACTCGAATTTCTTTAAAGATCAAAACAAGTATTTAAAAAAAAAATGAAATTTTAGGCCTTGGTTCTGGCATGGGACATATATATTGTCATTGTTGACCATTTGCGGCTTCAAAATGCTTACATATATCGAGATAGAGAAATAGTCAGGAGTCTCTTACCCCACTCTCTCCGGAGTGATATGACGTCATAACACTCCACCATATACCCTAGGGTACTAAAGTTTTTACCAACTCACTCACAATTCCATTTAATGTTGAACAATTCGATGAATTTTCTCAATTACGACTATAATAATTGTAACACACACTTGATTAGGTCGGATGGCATAACGCTTACACATAATAATTCTAATGCAATAATCGGTCAGCTGATAATGAGGTGATGTCATAGACGAATTACCATCAGTAATTTTTAATTGTATTGGGTTTTTTTTTTATCTGTTTTATTGATAAAATTGAGTAAGAATCAGTGGATTCAAACATTTTGTGATGCGTTATCAACCCTATAACTCAAGATATTAATGATTTTATCATAATTTTCCAACTCGAGGCGACGAAGTCGAATCGTTCGTGTTGATCCGTTACCATAGCAACCTTTTAATGGCGCGGGTCGCCTCGCGGAATTCCCTATCCCGGGTATTATGACGTTATTCGCAGCTCCACTGGCGGCAAATGTGAATTAGAACCGCTGAATATGCGCTGTTCGTGTCTCTTTTATACCATGTAAATGATATCAGGTAATTATTATTTTGTGCTGGAATGATTAATTAGGGCGTATATTTCGTGAATTTGGCGTTATCTCGGACATTATATGGATGATCTTTGAAACGTTTGTTGTACAACGGCTTTGATAAGTACCAATTTAAGACATCACCTGCTCAATTGCGCCTTATAGGCGTTTACTATAATTATATACACTCATTGTTAAGAAATGACTTTATAATTCAATGTTTTGTATCCCTACACATGATCGATGATTTGAATTAATTTCTCTGATTGGTTACGAATGCATTTATCGGCAGGATCACGTGATCATTAGATACGTGCTTAAATACAAGTAGTTGACGCTGCCGATGACGCTGTGCAGTCTGAATTTCGTATAATATATATTCTTATATTAGAAAAAAAAATCACATTAAGTATTTTACCTCACGCGTGCTATACCGGAAAAAACCAGTCTCACTGCACATGTGGTTATTATTACATATGTCATCCATTATGCCACGTGTACAAGATGTAACCAAGGATCATGATGGAACAAAATAGTTACATAATAGCCTTAATATGTGACTGGCGTAACCGCAGAATGGAGTGTGCTCTGACTCTGGGCGACTCTATGATTATGTAATTAAGGAAGGGCTATAAACAAAGACAGGAAGTACACGTATTACCTTAAACGAAATTTGTTATGAGTACTCATGACATGCGTTTATTCTAGCACCTGTGTACATGTTGTTAAAATAGCACTCACTGACAGTTCTCACAAAAATACAGTGCCGCGGTTGCCATATGGCAACAGCGTGCCAATGAATGAACATATGGAACAATTCAAAGTCGTAAAGCATATAAAACTTAAATATTTCACTTTTTCAAATTCAACGAGTGGGGAACAAGAATACAGTTTTCACAATCGCTCTAAAGATAATAACGACATCTTCAGATTATATTTGCATCACACTGGTTGTCATGACCGAAAACAGGGGTGAGATTAACAGGTACCGAGCGTCATTGGACCCATATCTAAGCGTCCGAGAGTGCTAGTCGCATTAAACAAGAGTGTGCTCAATACAACCAGCCACCGAAGGTTCTCATGAGCATGCAAAGGCGATCGCATTATGAAATGAGCCTC
>KB302699.1:157047-189752 GCA_000328365.1 Capitella teleta
CAGCCTCGAGGTTCTTATGGCTGGGTGCTCGGCAATATTCACTCACTAAAGACCGCACAATGCGCGCCATATTGGGAACGTTAATCCTATCGAGAATCTCTCCTTCTGCGACGAGCACTCGCTTCCAATCAATCACGTGACAACACGTGACCTCAGAGGTCATGACCTGCTTCGTCCATTTGACCTCTTGAGGCGCAGGTCAGCGTGGATCTCCCGTCCCAACTGCGAGCGTGTCCTCGCGACATGGACTGAAAGGTGACCTGGTTTCGATCGCACATAACATATTACGCAATATATAACTGTGGACTAATCAACCGATCTTGACCCACCCCCAGACTATTCTGCCCAATTTATCGACCTGCGGCATTAATTACTCAGTACGCATGTGCATGCCTCACGCTGAGCCGATTTACAAATCAACACAGCGAGTGAGTATTGCACTCGGGCATACCATTGAATAGGGATTGAGATCAAATAAGGCTAATTGAATATCTGTGTATATTAGCCATGATTACAATAGCAGGTATTACGCCCTTGTCGTTATAGGTGAAGCGATGCATCCATTGGCTAACATTGTTGATTTAAATGGACACTACTTTTTTGAAATTGTACAACAATCAGCCACTGATTAAAGATAATATATATAAGCCTAAGTTAGCCAAGCTTATAATTTATAAGTTTATTATAATTTATAAGTTTATAATTATACTGTATGAAACACGATACGGGTCTGAAATCCCGCTCACCCGAAACAATAGTTGAACAACGCTGTAGCACTCAGCAGTATCTCTGTTGCCGACCATACGTCAAATTGTACGTAGAAAATGATGACAATTACGACAAATGAATTAACAAGTGAATGAGAGTTCCAAACGAATGCCTTCGATATGAACACTCCGCAGATGATCGCGAACTAATGAGTGATACTCATCACTTATTCATTGAGGAATTCTCGGGAAAACATCGGTGTTGATGTTGCGTGACCTAATTATAAGGTTGTATATGACGCGTTGTCAAGGTAACCGTCTTTTTGAGATTGAGAAAGTGCCGCCAACTTTTGACCGCGTATGGAAGTGTAGCTCAATTTTGATCGGGTTGCCCGTGTAAAAGGAGATCGATATTGTTATGCCATGGGCTGGTAATATTAAAGACTCCAGGGTATGATTTATTCATGGGCTGACTGCATTCTGCATGGTGCATCGACTCTTATGGCTCCCGATGACAAAATTTCGGCAGATATCGACATGGAATATCACGCTCTTATTTAGCACATGGGTATCTTTGCTGGGATATTGGCTGGTTGGAGTGCTACCACATCTCAAGTCTGTTTCCATGAACAAAGAATCTGCACTGCAATCTCGAATGAACGGTGTCTAATTAATTATATGGATAGAGCAGCGTACACCAGCCAATAAAACGCTCAATCTCAGGAAACACATACAATATCCTGGAATGACCTACATATTAATATTACAGACTATCCAATGATATTATGCGTGATATTATCGCAGATATCGGCTGAATTGTTTTCATTGGGAGCTATTTGATAGCATGCGTCTACACTAGCATCATCTGCATGGTTGGTTGGTGTTGGTAAAATCGGTTTACCATGAATGAGGTTTATCCCAATGATATGAGATGTATCAAGTATTGTCTGTCTTCTCAGGTTACTCGGGTAGCTCACATGTTCAAGAGAACCCTCCTTGATTTATCTGTCACTCGACCTAATCTCTGTCACTTGACCTAATCCATTGACACTGTGGTGATAAAATACTCATGTTAAAAAACTTAAAAGTGTTCTTGCTTCTTCTACTTCTGGGTGCGGAGTCGATAACAAAATGCTCTTAAAGTTCACCTTGAATCTGTGAAAATGTCAGTATTCTGAACCAATGACCTCAACTGTATTTTGATTGGAGGATGAAAATATGACAAATGAAATTATACAAAAATGTCAGTGCAGAGTAACTCAGAATAATTATTCAAAATTTTTTTTTCGCAAAATATATAGGTTGAGTATATAATTATTTGTATAGATCATAGATGAAAGATGAAAAACCAAAAACTCCATGCTGTTATTTCTAAAACATTTAATAAACAAAATACATCCAAAAATAGTCCTTTTTAGGCAAACTTACAAAATTAGTTATTGCTGATTCAGACTCCTCCGTTGTCTTTGGTTATAATAATAAATCTTCAGTAAGAATAATAATGATGATGATAATAATGATGAAAAGGAGAATAATCAAAGAACACGACAAAAACCAAAAATATCATATTGAAAAAAAAAAGTTGCTAAAACAAACCATCATTTTTTTAAGTAAGGAGAGAAAGAGTCCAAGAGAAAAAAAAAAAAAAAATGAAATGGAAACAAAAAAAAATTGAAGGAAATAGAATAAAGTTCAGGGAGTGGAATTTTAACACAAAAGAAGTACAATCCGAAGAAGAAGAAAAAAAAGGAAAAAAAAAAAGAGAAGAGCAAACTGAAAAAGGATTTCACTTGCACGCAATAAATAACCACATAACATTTATAGTATCATAAGTGTTATATACGCATGAACGTCATGCAAGTATATGAGGTCAGAAGGGATTAAGGTCAAGGTCATAAGATCATGGTCAAGGTCATAGAGGAATATCAGGTCGGGAGAGTTTGTATCGATAATGAAAAAGAGAGAGAAAAAGAAAATTAATCATATCAACATGGAGAAGAGGAGGTTGTGTTTTAACTAAAAACAATAGCACCAAATTAATTAAATAATATTAAAAATTCAATAAACCAAATATTATGCCAAGCTCTCAAAGAAATCTCAGGGATAGGTTATTTATATTATATGAAGAAGGTCGTAAAAAATCAATCAATTTTATCGGACGATAAACAGCTTGGCATCATGCCAATTGATTAATGACATAAGAAGTGGAGGAAAGCACACAAGCATTTGATCGGATTCAACTTGTTTTTATAATTTGTAAGTCTCTTCTGACAAGACATAGAGAGCGAGAAAAGAAAAGGATGTTCCAAGGATTCGAAAGACTCTTTGGTGGGGGATGGAGGAGGTAAGGGAGGTGTTGGAAGGAGGGGCATATGTAGGAAATAAAATATAAATAATAATAGACTGCACAAGAAAAATAATAATGATTAAGTTATGGCATAATAATAATAATAATAATAATAATAATAATAATAATAATAAACATAAATGAAAATAAAAAGGAATATCACTTATCTTTTTTTTATTTTCAATGGAGGAGGTGGGGAAAAAAATCACTCGCATATTGGCAACAACGGGTAGGATAGAAAATAGTGTAATAAATTAAGAACTGTATGCAAAATACTGGTAGGGTGAATAAAATAATAAATAAAATTCTTTAAATAACACAGGATAACTTCTTTTCTCTCTCTTCATAATATAAAAAAGAATGATAGAAAGAAAATATGGTAGGTGGGGGGGGAGTGAAATAGATAAGGAGAATAATTGATATGGTCTTAATATAGAAACAGCGTTAATCATGAGTCTGATACATGTACATAGAACGGAAAAAAAAAAAAAAAAAAAAAATGGGGGATAAATAAATTCTCCATGAAGAATCTTAAGTACCTTATAGCTAGATGTGAACATGCAAGAATTACTTAAGAACTACATGAATGACATGCAAATAGTAAGACAAGGATTATTGATATTCATGCAGAATTTTTTTTCAGACAAATTCTGATGATGAATATTTTTTTTATTTTATAAATAAAATTATGAAATGAATGTGTGGTTTTCAATATCAGATATCAGAAAATAAATGCATCTTATTTGAGAGGGTTATACAATGAGGATCAAAGCTGTTTTATCATGTATGTTTATAAGCCAAAATATACACAGGTGACAGTTTAGCATAAATTAAATATATCATGTGACTTGGAATTTGCATATCTTGCATTTTTATTTATATATAATGTCTCTCTTTATGAATTAAATTATACAGCATCTTTTGGGTAGAAAAATATCTTCAGTTTCTATCTAAAATCTAAAATAATACAGAGTACAAACATTTTGTACTCTTTGATTTTCTTGCAGGAAGAGGGAAAGAAAAAGAAGAAAAAAATAAGAAAAAAAAAATCTTGAGGCAGAAAAAAAAATTTGCACAAACAAAAAACCGACCGGTCATCACTTCATCGAAAGGTATGTACAACAAAACACACTCATTGCTTTTATTACTTACTTATAAACTTAATATATCTGGAGGATGAGTGGGGCAAGAGCATTTCTACAGATATGCAATACAAAATAAATGGCCTGGAGGGGGCGGGGCGCCTTCAGCCAGGTAAGCCAGCGGCCTAGTGCGACAGCACATCGTTGAAACCGCTAGAATCCCTGCCACTAAGACGTAAAGATCAGAGCTGCTCTGTACTTGGGTCTCGCAAAAGCTGCAGTGAATGCAATAATGCCTTAGCAAGTAATACATGCTCCCCCAACTAATGAATGCTCCCTCATACGAACCGATGCATTAATGAGTTGTGTAACACCAAAGTTTTGAATAATAAATGTGCCACAGATGTGGGAAAGAGAGAAGGAAAGGATTGGGTCAATGGCGTCGGGATACATAGATGGTCACAAGAGATCAGGATTTTGTGAGAATATGACCAAAAAAAAAAAGGAGATATACATGCACACGGCTAAAATACACAGCAAAACAAATATTAAGTATCTGGCTCTTTATAATATATTCCTAGGGTACAAAAAAATATAAATTTCATCTGGTTTAATTTTTTTTATGCATTTTTTTTTGGGGGGGAGGTTATATTATATATCATCTTTTTTGAAAATAGTTTTGACTCAGAGAAAGAAAACAAAAAAGAAAAGAAAAAAAGTAAGAGCACATTTGTGTCGGAATTAAGGGGAAAACTTGATTGTTGAAAAGTATTTCCTTATTTCCAAGAAAATTTGCTCAAATAATTTCCTCTCACAACATATATACATTTCTATGAATATACAAGTTGATAATAAAAAAAGTGCTTCATATAATCATCATCTTAGTTTACAGGTATTTTTTTTTATTCCCAAAATAAATATTAAAAATAGAAAATACTAAACTATATCATTCTGTATTTTATACCTAGTAACAAATAAGTTTTATTCTGAGATTGAGGGATGCCCACAAACTTGTCCTTTTGACCTTGAGTGAAGGTCAGGCGATATGAATAATTATCCATTAGATTCATGAGAAAAATACAGAAAAAAAAAAACCAACACATCAGACAATAAATAAATAATAATAAAAAAAATAAAAAAACAGAATAATTCAGAGTAATAATTGTTTAAAAGCACACAAACACATAAAACAATAAATAAAATACAAGCACTTTTAGTTTTCAGTCTTTCCATCATTGTTGACTTAATATACCAGGGACACTTACGTCAGCTGTTTATGAAAACAAACAAAAATATCAAATAAATAAATAAAAAGTAAACAGAAAACTCTCACACAGAAGCGGAAAAAAAAAACAATTAAATTAAAAATATTTGCACTCAGAAACTGCAAACAAATGAACTTCACAACAATTCAAGTTTGTCTCATTTCGTATAAAACTAGAAAAACTGATTAATTAAACAATTCTTTGTACATGTATGTTTTGTTCTGTACACAATAACGTGACTATTATTCTGCATATTGCCATAGTAACCAATGAGAAACCTTATCACTCAAATCACACTGAAAAAAAAAAAAAAAAAAAACGTCCGGATAACAGAGAAAAAAAAAGTCTTTTTCTTTTTAATAATTCAAAGAGAGACTAGTTATTCACTGCAGGTGGTCTTTGGACATACAAAAAAATATATAAAATAAAAAAACAAACAGGAGCTAGCTAACTCAGAGAGAATTGCCTATTTGATTCCGGAGGGTGGGGAGGTGCAAAGCATACAAAAGGTTCTCGTTTACCAGGGGGAAACCTCACACTCGTGGTTGTTGAAGCCACCGGAACGAGGGTTCCCGATCGATCCCGTTGAGTCGGTGGGGCTGGTGGAGGTGCTGGGGCCTCGCACGCCAGGCAGGGGAGTGAACACGCTCATCCCGGGCAGACCCATGAGGCGTGCTTGCGTGGGAGCTTCGTCCAGGGAGCCGGAACCAGTTGGGGAGAGGGAGTCAATGAGGGAGGACATGGTCTGGTTGCAGGAGAGGTCAACCATGGCGTCCGACCAGATGCTGTGTCCAGCAAGGGTTCCGAGGGGATTGTCCAGCGAAGGGGACGAGCCAATGCCCTCGTCACTGTCGTACAGACCAGCAGCGCTCGTGCTGCCAGCGGCTGTGCTGAAGCCGTTGTAGGCAAAGATGTTGTTATCAATATTGCTTCTCTTCTGGTTGTTGTTGTGGTAGGACGTAAAGGCCGAGTCGCGGCTGGGCAGCTTGTACATGAGCATATCCAGGTCGCTGGCTTCCACTCCGTTCGCATGGAAGTCGCTGATGTGATCTTGCATCGGTCGGTGCTGGGGAGCGTCAGATAGGTTGCCGCCCGTTCGCAAGGCAATGTGGTTCTCAATCTCTCTGCGTGCCTTCTCCACGTTATCTGGCAATCCGGTCACCTCAAAGATGGGCTCCTTGTCGCGCGACGGCGTCACTATGTAGGTCTGTGCCTGCTGCTGGATGCGCTTGATGGTGGCTCCCTTGGGCCCCACCACCAGGCCAACCACTCTGTATGGCACTCTCACCTGAATCGTGACCTGCCCTGGGGTGCCTGGGCTTGGTGGACCGTGCATACTGCCGCTGGAGTTGTTGCGCCTGCTTGCTCGGATCTGACTGAAGTGCTCGGCGGCAGACAGAATCTCCTTCTTGGCGAGTGAAACGTCTTCTTTTCGACCAGTGACCACAAATACCGGGGCTTCCCCCCTGACTGGGGTTCGGATGTACGTGTTTGTTTTGGCTCTGAGCGCTTTGATTTTGCAACCTGGAGTAGGAAGAGAAGAAAAAAGCAATACGTCAGAGATGGTGATGAAGTGTAGGAAGCTAGTCTGCTATCAGCTACTTCGCAGAGTGGAAGGAGGGGGTTTGGTTCAATAATATAGGTCGATGCCCTTTGGCTACTGAAGTAGAGGAAGGAAGAGGCTGCAAGTGTGCTGCAGTATGAGATGCGAGGTGCTCTCACATGATCGATCGGGAATGTCCTCACACAGCCACCACACCCCTGCGTGCAAATGGCCATGCACTTAAAAATGAACTGCACTGACAACGAGAATCGACTCGGCTTCCAATGTCGGTATTGAAGCACAGTACATGTGCTAGCACATAACGTTGGCGAGGTAAAGGTCATGCCAGTCGTATTCGAGGAACGCATAAAATCATAAAATAAACGCTATGGGATCTGCGATTAGTTAAATAAATAACGGGTTTTTAATTAATTACACAGAGTGTGGTGACCGCCTTACCAATCAATTATCAATTAAATTGATTCACTAATCGATGTCTCTTACCTTGTCTACCAACGATCTCAGCAACGTGCTCCGAAGTCGGAACTTCGACGCACTCAGCCGTCATGTTAGCTGATTTCTTCAATGTTGGTTGTTGTGAGTCGGACGAGTCGTCATAGGTCTGCGGCGGAGACTGACCTGAGTCAGAGTCCAGTCCGCCGATCTTGAATGATTTCGAGAGCTCCATGGTGGACAGTTCCAGGGCAACCGACTGCAGTGCCAAAGCACTCTGCTCGGCGACGTCACCGTTAGACGTATTCATGTCCAGTAGCAGACTAGCAGGCATCACAGACAAGGTAGAAAAATAGTAGAGAACGTATAATCCGTGGATATGCAGAAAGATGAGAGGAGGATGAGAGTGTATCCTCACTCAGAGATCGCCAACTTTACTCTGAGCAACACTCGTGTGCCTATTTCCCTGATATGGCCATTATGACGTCACATACCTTCCCACAATGCATCAAAATAGGTCAATATGGTATGCGCTGGTTGGCTGAGGGAGAAAATAGGGCGGGGTTTATGCAAATGAGGAAATCGGGCACCCGAGACGAGCTGATGCGAGAGGAATGCTAGGGGTGGTAGGATAGAATATAGCTTGATTTTGTGGTAAAAAAATGTCTTAATATCCCTTCAGGACACATATTACACATTCATTTGATGATTTTGCGCCTAAATATGTATAATATAATGCTTATATGAAGGGTTTATTAAATATAATCTCAATTATCAATGATATTTAGATTTGACATTCCTAGGAATTGCTACCTACCACCCCTATTGTATCGCAACGACCTTACGATGCTATAAATAAACGAGCATTTGTTTATATTTATACAAGGCTTGCTATGGGAGCACGTTTTGGCCTTTTAAAAAGTGTCACAGCTCTTACGATCACGGTTATACGCATATACTAAAACCACCCCTTACTCACTTCGCATTTCGGGAAATACCGCATCGTAAGCATTTCCAACGACTATTGTCAAATGATATAATCAAAGTTCCCTCATAATATCTGTTAGAAACTCGAACTTGTTTGATAGCTCAAAGCTTATAAAAACAGCAACATGCCCAGACACAATTCGATTATTTTATGACGCAGACTCACGCATTCTAGAATCGTCGCAATTATGATAAGTCAGTGTTTGATGATAAGGCGTGTCTCTAAATGAGTTGGTTTTTTTTTTTTTTTTTTTTTTTTCTTTTTCCCAATTATATACAACCGCGATACTAGTACCTTTTTACCTTTTATTAATTGTCGGGAGTCCGTATGTACTAATATGCTTATGTGGGTGCGCAGTTGCGTCAAGATTCATGTGATTAGAAACGTGGGTATAATTATGTGGATTGATCAAATGCGCAATTGAATTAGTTATGCCTTTCCTCGAGTGATTGACCTATTTCGCTATGTGGGTCATTTGATTGATCATGCAATGCCAAACGGGCATTACGTAACTTATATAGATTACACACGCGCGTTACGTAATTTATGCTGTTCGCTACATATATTCAATATTAATTATTCATATGCATTCATAGAATAGATGCATTCAATATCGTAGTATACCCTATAAGTGAAGCGTATAATATTTACTATATACGATCGCCGGAATGCAATCTGTGTATACAATAATAATTATAATGTATCAGCATGCACTGCTGTGGCAATAGCCAATTTTAAGCATATCTTCAGTTAATAATTAAACATACATGTATCATATAATGTACTAATTGTACTTGCTGTTATTATTATATCGATCATTCTGCTCCCACAATTCTCTTATTGGGTTAATCATTGCACATAACAATAAATGAAAGCAATGCACATAAACATAAAAGTGATGAACGTAAATATGCAGTGTATGTAACAGATATTTTCGCACGCACTCTAGATTTGCGCATGCGCTGTCGCCGCTAATGACGAGATGGTGAAGCGATTGAGAGAGCAGGACAGACAGAACACAGAATTCTGACTGTTTATTTTGCCATGCAGATCTGGCAGATTGAGGCGACGCGGTCGAAATTGATCTTTCCGGCGATGTTTCTCGCGAGATCGTTGAGTCAACACAAATGCGGTGTCCATTGATATCAACGTATGACATGAATTGATGGACACTTTCTCTATTTATCCCATTAGTGTGTCAATTTCGACATAGGGTTGCATACAATAGAAGGGATAATATTCGTCATGCACCACAAGTGAGATAAATATATACTCGGTTACACATCTTCAGCGAAATTTGGATGCTATTTGAGTGTATGGTAATTAACGGCTTAGATCTCGTAATTAGAAGAGACTGGCGTAGTTATTGACTAATTGACCCGTACAATTCCACAAGATGTAAGCAGGGCTGAAATTATTGATTACGTAACTGGTAATTGGCTCCATTGACGCAACAACCAAATGGCAAATGCTCCGATTTGAGATCGAGAGGCATTTCTATAATAATTATTATCGTTTCAACTTCAGTTTTCAAATTAAAAGACCGCCATTTATGGTACTACATAACCACAATTCGCTGCCCAATGATAAAACGGCCCAAAAATGAACTTCTTAATTACCATTATGAGGTAGGCCCCTATATACCGCGCGTTATATCACTATGGAGACACGGAATGAAACATGTCAATTTGTTTATACAATGAATGATGAATACTATTAACCTGAACTACGTGTATATAATTAATTATATATAATTAATTATCTGAGGTCTGTTTTTGGGCTGTAGATTGCAGAGTGGCTGTCATGACAAAACAAAAGCGAGTGTGTGTGGAGCCACTGAGAGCGAACCGTATGCGAGGAGAACCTATTACACCTGAGATATCGGTCACGGTCACCCCATCACGGTCACACAGATATTTTGATCAGTCTTGTGCACTGCAGATGTGATAAGCGAATGCCATCCGCGTGCGGGATGTACTACTAGTACAAATAGTACAATATTGAATCGGAAGCACTAGAGATTTGTGAGAGACTAATTTGAAATACACATGCTCAATTCCTTTGAAAACACGTTTGAATATCACGTGACAGGATTTCATTGCCGTTACAACGATTGTTGTTAATCATGAATATTCGAGGAACAATTAAATGCATGTATCGCTATCACTACACTGCATATAAGTATATTACATCAGGATATACATTATTTATACTATAGTACTATATACATGTATGAAATATAAACTGATGCACCAGGATTCACAATAATAATATTATTATTGTAATCGCAATTCTCTAAATTCTGCTCCTTTTTGTTTTTGTTTTTGTTTTTGTTTTCTCTCTTTTCATTCCAGAATTTTTAATGGCGTTTACATGCTCAGCCGTCAGTCACGCGAAGGCTCGCACTATATGTATAGTTGCATAGTAATAACCTATTCTAATTATAAGACCCAGATCAACTTCTGTGGAATCATGAAAATTCGAAGGAAGATGCAGCTGACACGACGTTGAGGCACGTCTCTCATGATAGTAAACAATTCCAGTGTATAGCGTGCTCAGAAATTCAGTTGGAAGGCTGTACACTTTCGCAGTTTTTTTTTTTCCTGACTTCTCAAGAATTCGACTTATACTCGTCGTGTTCTCAGTTGATTGACAAGGACTGAAGAGGAAAAAAACGAAAAATGACTATTTACTTTTCTCATAATTATTGCTTGTTTAATTATAATAATAATAATGTAATATTGCGTATGTAGGTACAAGCGATGTAATTTATTCACAAGTAATCAACGTAAAACTATGAAACATGAATTATGCTTGGTGGCAATCGCCACTGTACTCATAAAGTACCGTAAGCATTAGAAGTTATTTTACGGAATCAATTCAATGGGAATCGATCGCGATAAGTAAATAATTATTATTATACAGTCACGTACCCAATCTCGTCCAATATGACTCCTCACAGTCGTTTCAATTAATCTTTGAAAATCTGAAGGAAAAAAAAAAAAACAAAAAAACAAACAACAAAAAAACAAAAAACAAAAACAAAAAACAAAAACAAAAACAAAAACAAAAACAAAATCAATACAAAGATTATTATTTCATGTTATTCGGTTTGGACGTTGTTGTATTTTTTTTTTTTTTTTTTTTTTTTTTTTTTCTCATTAATCTACGATCTATTTTTTATCATATTTGTGCTAATTGACATTTGCTACTGATTTATGACGTCATTCATTGACATTTTCGTGGTTCTCATTGTAAATCGATCATCTCAAAGTTGAACAAGGAGCTTCCGAGAAATGATTACTATTTTCCACGATTGTACTCAATCGAATGACCGAAATAGCGCATGCCGTGAATGTACTGTTTTCATCAATTCTCTTCCGTATTCGGACGAATCGCTCTGAATAAATTGCTAAAATACAAGTGGCCCCCACGATCTCAATTATCACAGAGGCGATAACGCATAAATTTACAAGTATTAAATTTCGAAGAAAACAATTCTAAGCGAAAAGCAAAACAAATATTATCACGAAGAATTTATAATGGTAGGCCTACACACACTATACTAGTATACCAAATGCTAAACGAGTGCATGTTTAATTACATCGCATAGTTAGTTATAAACATGTATCAACTGAGATTTTATAGCGATCTATGAATTTTATGAATTCTTTGATGAACTTAATTACGCTATATATAACTATGTACCATAGAGTAAACATAATAATTTATGCCAAATAACGATTTATCCTTCGTGAGCACTAATTTTGTGTCTCCATTCTTATATTCGAAGCAACCACAGAACCTGTTAATCAAGGGGAATACGAAATGCCCAACCGGCGATCAATCATTAATTACCCGATAAAGCTCATAATTACTAGCTGTTATTAATCATGCGTGTACGTGCATTGCAATAATATAGGGTGTTCCAAATTTAGACATCCAATTAAGGTTCTATACCAGGGTCAACACACTTTTCAGGGTGAGAACCCGACAGTATAATCCCAGAGTAGTCCGGACCAAGAAAAATACTGAACACGGATCGACATACAAATAATTCAAGATTTCCTCCACTTTTGATGGCGCCAGAATGAAAGTACTTATTGGAGCCAAACCCAAACAAGCGCCAAATTTTCAAATTAATATTGCTAAAACAAGCAAATTTGACATTCTCATAATGATTTAAACACATTAATGGGAACGCACTGCTTTAATGCTCTTGTGAAATCCTTAGGTAATTGCATGTAAAACATGATGTTGCTTATCAAGGACTAATGAACAGATGCCAGGCTTCATTGAACACAAAGAGAGCTTATAATCAGGTCCATGAGGTGTGCGTAACTTTTGCTGTGAACTGAGACGACTTCTGGCCAGCTGCATCCAGGTTGCTGCCTCTCCATCTGTTGAGGTGATCTTTGAGGAAATGGCGATCTGCGATCTTGATGCTATTTGGTTCAATTAAGCATCTTCATAAAGGAAGAATATTCAACCTTTATGGCTATATCTCGATTGAATACTAAAAAATACTCGGAGATCATTTAGGTGATTACATGTATGTGTACAAGTAAATTATATTCTAAACCAGACGTTTTTTTTTTGTTTATTTTTATTTTTATTTTTTTTCTAAGTGCTATCGGACATTCTAAATGTTGATATTTTGCAGCGTTTCCGGATTTCGATAACTAAACAACAAAATCGGATTTTGTTTAGTCTGACGAAGACAAAAGATGTGTAATCATAATACCAGTATTCATGATACTGCGCATGCGCGACGGAATGATAAAAACACGACGCAATATTATCACACCAGCTGTTTACGAAGAGATGAAAATACTATGAGTGAATATCGTCAAACACGTGACATTGCTAAAGATGCCATGCATTATAATGACACTATACCAGAACTCTTGTACTCGAATCATAATTAATACATACCAGGCCAGGGAGTATCGAGCAGCATAAAGCAGTTAGCATCGATGATCCTAGATGCAGCGTTGATTAAATCTCGTTCCTTTGACAAAACACACGCCCTCCATAAGCCCTAATTACTCTGCGGTGTTACAGACTCAATCAAACAGATTTATATTAAGCAAGTTAGACAAGCGCTTCACAATCAGCGTTTCGATGATTGACTTTCAGTCGGCATAATCAACGTCACCCCACTCATCCGATTACGCAACCGACGACCTCTCCTGATCACGTGGTGGAGTTGGAAGACGACGGGGATCTGATGAATACAACGCGTGTGTTTACACCAGGGAACATCTGCGCTAAGACGCAGCGTCGTGACGTCATCAAACACGTGGTCAGGTCTCATCAAAGGCGATGACCAGTAACAATATTTGTAATTACCTGCATAGATCAGCTGATGAGTGAGTACAAACCAACTTCCTCGCTCTTGTATCTATACAATAACTATAAATACCATATGCTCTACGCGTTCACCTCGTTCTGTACAATCTATACCAACTCCCACCTCATACCATCAGTCTATAGCAATAATACACAATCTTTTACCACCCTCCTGCTCTCCCGTATCTCTTCCCAGCATAACAGGTGCGAACGCATCTTGAAGCCTGCAGCAAATACTAAGAATGATCATCTCATTTGCAATTGATCTACTTTTTCCCTCTGACACTGACAATCGTGGCATTACATCATTGAAGCTCCCAGCAACCATACGTCAGGGGCAGGGATGTGCTCCCCTGGGCCCAATTCAGACAAGGCAGGCCCTCGGGTCCTGCGCACAACATCTTCATCTCCTTCAGCGATGTCCCGCTGGCTGCATACCCTCCGTGGGAGCCTCCTCAGTCAAGTTTCAGTCACGTTTCAGCGCTGATTAATGTCTTGCAACCGTGTATTGTTCATATTGCCTGAGTTGTTGGTTCACATCACTTGGGATGCTGCTGAATTACGCCCCCACCCCCTCCTCCCTATGTATAGACCATTGTTCTGTGTTATTGAGTGCACACATTCACAAGGTTTTTAATATTATCATAATTAGATACCACACTTATAATATTATAATCGACACCACCGAATATTATCTAATGGTTATTTACTTTTGGTTGGCGAAAGCAGTGACCTCATCCACACTCTGCAAGATAAAAAGAAATCTACACATCCGAAAGTAAAGATAATGATGCTACTAATTAGACCACAGTCATTAACGTCGTTTACAGTCGAAGATCAGAAGCGAGAGAAGTGCATGGTGTGTGTTAGAATTACTCCTCGGTGTAATTCTTCCCTTTGCGCAATACAGCACGTAAAGGGATCGCTCCCCCTCCCTTCCTGCGTGCAAGCATTTTCCATTTTTTCCCCCTTCTACCAAAGCCCTTTCCTTTGATTGATTTGCATGCCTCTCGCAGTCGAGGAATGCATCAAATCAGCCATGGACTAACATTCTATCGATTATGTAATAGAACAAGTCACAGTGATATACCGCCACTCTATTAATCCTAATCCTAACAAACGTAAGCCCTTGTTCAATTCTGTTATACTTCAAGTAGTCATCCACTTCTGCCTAATGTTTACCTGTAATTATCCACCTGTAAGTAAGCTATAGCTTCCTTCTCGGAGTTCCACTCGATTAGCACTTGTCCCGAGGGGCTTCTTTATAAACACTTAAACCTGGTGATAATTGATCCCTTTCTGCAACGCTTGAATACAGATAATTACGGCATGCATACCTGTACATCTCATGCACATTTTGGCTTGTAATCTTCGCGCCCGGGTGTCCATTTCGACCATTACGGTGCAGCATTCCCAAGCTAATATCAGAATACATCTTCGTGAATCTCCGGAGGTTTTCAAGCTCACAGCTATGTACAGGTAATATAAGCGATTAATTAGCATATCAGTATTTTCCTCCGGGAGGTTGACCGCCCTCTGCAATGCAGGCACTTAAGAGTTATTGTACTCATATATGATGGACAGACCTACACTTGTTATTTTGTTTCACAAGTTAATTATTGATGTATTACAAGAAAATCACTTACAGTACAACCTCCATCATTCCCTGGTTTCATTCTACCCCGCTCACCCTGTAAACATCAACGTGCTTCAGTTGTCAATATGCAAATAACTACAGCTCTCGGCCGTTACTCTGGGCGATTGTGATGACCCTTATACTAGGCTTTTAGTGACCTTTGGTCAAGCTGCAGCAGCATTGTTATGGTCACATCGTGGGCATTTAGGGCGGCAGAGTCTCCATTAGCTAGTTGCTTGTGTTCTCTTTGACCCATCACTTCAGAGGTCGCGACCTCTCATATCAGAGGTCATGACTGACTCCTAATGAAGTTCATTTCGTTAGACGTCCTGGGTTCAACCACTTAGACCAGTGGTCAACTGGTCATTGCATCACCCGGGTCGTTAGCTGATCACCGATAGTTGAATTTCGCCCGCGGATTTGGTTTGAGTGCTGACGAGCTACGCAAACACGCCCCACGTAAACAAATGATGCATATGTAATTGAATTGCCAATTGGTTCGATATGGAATCAGCACTTATTAGAACTACACGCTTGTTACTTACAAGTAACATATATCGAGCATGCGTATAACAGGAGACGCCTATGCTAAATCGGTAACCAATACATTGTACACGCAATATATAACTTATCATTATTTATATTGCAGAATAAACACCTGTGCTATACTGAAGGTCTATAGTAGGACATGCCCCCCAAGGATGTTAATTTGCTCAGCAACCGAACTTGTCAAATTTATCAATGCTCTCCAAAACCTCGAGTTCTAGATCTCATCACACACGTATTTAAAGGGCACATTCGAGACGCGTGACGTCACAAGAGGATTCCAACTGGTATCAGAATCGCAGGAGAGGTGGGGGTTGAGTAAAGAGTCATAATTCAGAGAAGAAAATCTGCCGAGCTTGATGAAGTGAGGGTGCCGAACAAAATTAGACTGCAATATTTTCTCTCGTTGTCTCGTTAATTCTGCGTATGAAATTTTCATGAATTATCTGGAAAATGATTTCCACAAAACGCTGAGAGAATGTTTTTTCTCATTTTTTTTTAGCTTCTTTGGAATAACAGTGAAACAACGAATGCACCAGCATAACATTGTAGATCCTATTTCCAGGTTGCATGGTCAATTATTCTGAATTAACTCCGTGGTGATTTTATCATATTTATAATCATGGCCTGACCCAGATTCACGGCTCTTTTATGCTCGATATGATCCCATGCTTATATCTTTGTATCGCAGGATCACGTGTCGCCATGGCTCAGTTTTTATGTAACAATTTGCATACTAAAGTAGCTACTATAATTGCAGGTAATCAGCAATTATACTGACTGGTAAAGTACCAGCCAAGTATTCGCACGGACTGCCAAATATAGGCCTATATATGTGTATGCTGGCTGATAAGGTGTTCCAGTTATAAAGCTCTGGGTACCCATTTTTGTATAAGGGCTGTTTACGGTGTTGATAGGCAGTATATATAGCATAAAATTAATTATACGTACGCGGTGTTTAGTAGTTGTTAATTTTGGGATCACTGAGTGGTATAGATATGGAGACTATACCTTCTTACATTATTTTACTAGATTGAAAGCGTATCTTCCAATCGTCATTATTGTGAAGGGGAAAAATAGGGATAATTCTATTACCATCACGGAGCAATTCGCAAATTCGCAAATTCGCACGACTTTGAAACAAAACATCTATCCACCATAAAACCAGACCATAATAATTAAATCCTTATGTGAAAAAATATGGGAGAAGCGAAACCAGACCCAATTCAGCTCATAAATGTTAAACTTGTATATAATTTGAGCTTTTTTTTTCTTTTTTTTTTTGAGGGGGTGGGTGGTTTCCCCTTTTGTGAGAGTATGTACGTTTTACTAGTGCTCTGCGATGGACAATACACCAGGTACTGATTGGCGAGTGTTGAGGATTCGACGTCAGAGGTCTGATTAGCATTTTACTTTTAGCATTCGTTTTTTTTTTTTTATTCATTTGTTATCATATAATTTTTGTGATATATACTTCGTGGTGTACTTACATGTAATTGATGCGATTTTCCTTCCAAGTTTAATAAAAAATAGTATATGAGTCAATTTAATTAAATTTCGATACCTTGTCTGATAGAACATGACAGGTTTTTTTTTCGAAATTGTGAATCGCTCCGGTTCCTGAGTTCGTTATAATTGACCTCTGTGCACGAAATCGACGGTATGCGAGAATAACGAGATGGACAGTTTTTAGGAAGCGATGTCTTTTCTGGTATATTATGAGAAACATGTCTCCATATATATGCTTAGAGGGCAAGGGTGTCAATTAATAATTTTACAACATGATCCTCGCAATATTTTAATGATTTTTCTTCGTGTTGGAGATTGGTGATGATCCGCTCCTTGCTTTATTGGCTGATCATAAATACCAACGGATCATCCAAAGATTTAAACATTTTATGATTACAACGAAGGATCCGACGTCGGCAGCCCTCGTTGGCTTATATGGAATTACGACCCGGCCCCTTTCATGTCATCAATGCTAGATCAATTAGCGGAAGCAATTTTAGCAAACGAAAACCAGTCTCCGTGAGAATGATCGATTTCGTTTACGAGAAGTGGATTTTTGCTTTCTGTCTGCGTAACACAGCGCAGAAGAGGAGTGTAATGGAGCTGTCATGGCGGTGAAATATTTCTACCCCTGACGCTCAGCGAATTCATCAATACACTAGTCGTGTTATTCCACGTCTTGGAATGTTCTGGAACGAGTGAAATCTGAGTGAAGGCTGGAACTCAGTCGAGCGAATGCCTTCCCCATAAACAATGCACTTAGCTATTGGGTTTAATCAGCATTTGCAATTACCCTAATTGCGCATACAGGCCACATGCATTATTACACACAGGACGCCGCTATTATTGGTCAGTTGAGTTTTTACAAATTTGTGTCATGCACGCTGATAACACATTGCACCGTGGGCGCAAAAAGTATCTAGCTCACACTTTATACCACTCACATTATTTTTATACATACAAGTAAGTCTTATAATAATCATCCATTCGATTACATGTATTCGTTTAGCATACATGCTCGAATTACACATAATGAAAGAACATATATAACATTGTTTCAACAAATACAAATTGGGTTATCTCGGCCAAGACGGATCAGTAGTTCCCCTGGGCCCACATGCCTAAAAGACTGCAGCAGCACTCTGACAGATCGAAACTATTACATTGATTTGCTGTCGCCATGGAAACATCTATGACTTTTTCTAGCGTATCTATAATTAAAAATCTCGCCTCCCATAGCTCCGGAGGCTATTGGTAGGTGCTGTCAGCTATAGGAGGAGTTGTGCCCTCGGTGGCTGGTTCAAAGGAGGGTTGTTTTCACCTCATAAAAAGAGGTCAATAGTTATACATATATAGTTTACAATAAAATTGAAAACAATGTTTATAATTGACCAAGGGCATACGATTTAGAGCCTCGTTCTCGGATGAACGTTGGATTCTTCGATCGGGAATTAGTAATTAGAACGGTGGGATTTCCATTCGAGTTGACTTGTCTGCACGTTTTTCTCATTCGAAATCTCGTCCATAATTTAAACCAAATCCGAAATTCATCTGGCTGCGTGGCGAAGCATTGAATGCGCAGGCCTCTTTGGGCCCGACCTCACTGAACTGTAATCAAAAGGCTGCTAAATAAGGAAGAATCATATAAGTTTTATTATTTTTATTCCTCAATGATAGATACCACATGTTTTTTTGGCATCCGGATTCATCCGAAAAAAAAAAACAACAACCAAAACAAAAGCTTCGTTTCATGCTATATGTGTATACTCGCCACATGCACTTGTAAATTATATTGTTAAAGTAACTGATCTCATTATAGATACTTCTAGGAACTCTTTCTCGTTTAAGGTCTTCTTGGCTTCGGTTTTAAGGTAAAACCATGCACCACTACCTGACATCATCTATTATTGAGACCCAAATATATCACTTTTCATTCCATTTTTGTTGTTGTTGATCACTGATCGCTAAAAAAAAAACCTCCAAACAACACCGAGATCAAAAGATAGTTCAATGAATAAAGATAAGAGGCTGTGACCCAGATTCCACTGTCGTATCGGATTATCGATATACTATTTCATAGGTGGAGACGGGATTAACGTTATTCTTGCTTATATACATGAGGAAAAGAAGATAATCGGATATCAACAAGATTTACAAAGAAACGAACATTATTCAATTCTGAAGTCAAAGGAGGTCGAAAAGATATATCGATTATGTAACTGTGTTTTTCCTGCTGATTAATATTGTCATAAATCCCTACTATGCCGATGCAATGCACATAGATTCACAACGCATAGACTTCTGGTCTTCCTCTCATACCGATGGTTGATGAATGGTAGATATTATGCCGAGCCGTCAACTTCAATGAACCCGTGACTAGTAAACCCCGCGATGACGCTACTAATGGGAGGGTTAAATACCAATAATCGTTACAGGGATAGAAGGGTGTATTGTATGATGTATCAAGGCTTCCGCGGAGATCGTTAAAGGACGATATGGGACTGAGGAAACAGCCGACGAAATGTAATCATAGAACGCCACTTCCAAAAACAGAGTCGTTACTCGCATCGAGGCTTTACGAGCATCACTGAGGAGTTACGATGCATTTGTGATCCCCCTATGAAACGACGGCTGCCAGCTTTCCCTCAGACCCAAATATTGCACTGGGCTTTGTAAACACAGTAACCTAATTGTACTAAAAAAAATCCCTTACGCTTGATTTTATAATTACATTAAAAAAAAAGAAGAAGTTAAGGAATGCAAATCGTGTAATAATACGAATGCCATGACCCGATTTTACTCCTGGTATCAGAATGGTCATGATTTTTAGTGAGCCTTGGCCTATTTTATTTATTTATATACTTATATGTATGTCAATGGAACGCGCAGGGTGTGCGTAATAAGCTGATGAAACATATTAATTAGCAGAGTATTCACCTTTAGCTTAGCAATATTCCATACCCCCCTTTATCTACCTTCTGGGGAAATGTTTTTTGAAGTTAATCAAGTCACAATGCGTATAACAACCTGTGTTGTAAATACTACATAATGCACACAGATCTTTGACAAGGTCAGACGTGCAGTCTTTGATTATCAAGGGTTCAGGGAAATCTGACTGAACGAGTGCCCGTTTGCTTTAATTCAGTTGTATTGAATAGGCAGATTATCAAGGTAATAATTATTGGCTTTCAAATCAAGGGAGAGAAAATGATAAGCCTCCTACATGAATGTTATATATCGCCCATCACCCCGAGTTCTCTAGTCTAATGAACAAGGATCATTGGGATATCGAAGCCTGTTCCCAATTTTGTGACCTTGGGAAAGCCAATTTACTCAAGGAAACCTCTGAGAGGTCGATATCCCGAATAAATGTTAGTCAAATATCTAGGAGACCGTCATCGTGATCACTCAGGCTGTACCTAAGATCGCAATGATGCCTCTAGGACCAAGAAATAAAGATCTTACGACACTATAGTGCAACAGCAAGCAAGTTTCAAAGGAATCTGCGTAACATTATGTACCAAAGAAATTTATTTGGTGGCGTGATGTGAACATCGGATTTATGATAGATTATACTGAGGTCAAAGTCATGACGTCATACTAAGCCCTCTCTGCGTTTAGGTAAATTGTACTAATTGTGCTAATTGTACCAGTTTGATTACTAATTGCATTCTGTGATTTAAAATGTAATTATGCTTAAGCTCACGTTTTGACCAAGTTCATTGTTAAGCCAGGCCTTACGTAACACAATAAACTCTGTGACGTCATATTCCCTAATTAACCTAGCGGACCTTGGGGTGAGGATTGTACACACAAAGCAAGCTTTCTATCAACTCACCCGCAAAACACAATTAAGCATTCAACAGAATTTCTCAAACTACAAGTAAATTTGAGTCATGTTATCTCAAATCTGAGATAATTAGAATTATAGACTTTAATTGGTAACTTCCCACCTGAAACACCTGTTGATATATCTTTCATGTTTGTTAGTGTTATTGTTGCATTGGTTCCACTGTTGTGTACCATATTTGTATCTCATAGATACGAATATATTATAACCAAATATAATGATAATATATAATCGGCACTGTAATCACTGATGATAAATTGGAACAAAATATTATCCCAAAATCAACCAAGCAACCACATTGCTTCTCCATTATTTTCTCTAATTACTCCCACGTATACATAACGTGTAGAAGTTGCTGTATAATCTATACACCCTTGTAAATCAACCTTTTCTCCCGACAAAACAAAGCAAGTAGATCCAAGGCGGTTAGGATAACAAGGTATCAGTTAGCTTGTGTACATAATGACTGGGCATCTCAACACGTATAATATTCCATGTTTCCTTTGAATGCTGATTCTATTCATTACCCAGTATTAACGAAACGGCAGCAAATTAACCAGGATACATAAACGATGGAATTGTCACAGGCACCAATGTTTGCTAGTCGTGCCGTTCATGTCAAACCTGTGGATTTTGGCGTCGTCTTTTTCTTGCTACACTTAGCACCGACGTCGTCCATTCATTTGGGACGAGGAGCCCCGTCGTGACCACTCTAGACCATTGCTGTCTATTGCGTTGCATGCTGAAGCACGCATGGAGATCGATGCGAGGGCTGGTAATTTGCAAAAATGCAAAAATGGGTCTCACTTTATGGCGTGTCAGGGACTGCAACTTATCCCGTTGACTTCCCTCAGGGGGTAAGAGTGCTTTCTTCAAAGGAATTCACGCTTTCTCATATATTCTATCAAAAGTACCAAATATGCAAATTTAGCATATATGGTTGATTGATTTGTCGAAATGAACACATGTTTAGATTCATACATACTTTATAATTATATATAGAATCACACATGTTGGTGGTTTATGGTTGTTTACTGGCCTTGATAATGGAATGATCAGCAAAAAGTGAGAAAAATAATCTCACATACAAAAATATTTGCACCACCCAATACAATGGAATGAGTTTTGATAGACGTGACCATGACCTATTAGCAATATCCTCAATTCAAAACACTTTTATTGCTATGAAAGGTTGGCAATAAATGACACCATGTTCGATATGATTGAAAATTGAGGTATAACATATCTTTGGGTGGAATGAAACGCTGTGATTGACAATATAATTGATTTTGTTATCACCAAGTTTCCTATTTGCTGTTCCGCTTCTGCGAGGCTTTGACGAGTACAGATGACGTTTAAGCGTTGCGTGTTCAAGGTCGTAAGTTTAGTCCTTGGCAGGTGCACAGATCGAAACAAAGCGCCTGGAATTTGAGGAAACTTCGACACCACATCGTGACAGCTGCATGGTATGACCACTAAAGGATGAGAGCATTAAGAGCGTGAGACGAGTTTGTCTATTTGCACTTTGAACCAGGGCCAAAATATCACCATTCAAATGAATTCAAATCATACGACATAGCGAAAAACAAGAAGAGAAATGTCAGCTTAGTTCTCAGCACTTCCGCTATGCACGCATGACTTGATCGATGTCACAACGTCAGCGCTGAAGAGGGAAGCAAAGAAGGACAGGGGCCAGTCACGGCATCGTTCTCAATCCATAACAGGAGATAGCAGAATTCTATGAATGTGGGTGGCGTCATGAGTGCGCGGCTCTTTAGCGCAAAAACAGCGTGAGTGGCAAGGGTTTCAGAGTCCAAGATAAATGGTCCACTCTGTCTTGTTAGAAGGGGCCAACCACGCGTCGCCTTAAATGCTCATGGAAGCATCCCAAACATTGCCCCCCGTGCATCCATCTTCGGCTGAACGGCGATGCCAGTCGAGGGAAAAGGCAGATCAAAAAACATGGAGT
The DNA here is from genome assembly GCA_000328365.1 of Capitella teleta. NCBI lineage: Eukaryota > Metazoa > Annelida > Polychaeta > Capitellidae > Capitella > Capitella teleta. Next base: position 180,295 of record KB302699.1, read on the forward strand.
GACCCTCAAGCATCTCTGCTGAGTAATTTGGGCGAAATGAGGAGCCCAAAGGGGGGCTCGGAATAAAGCGATCGGGCCGCATCCTGCATAGCGTTCAATACTCGATGGAGAGCTAAGCTGGCAATGAGGCCTCGGACCCCCTTGCTGCTGCCGCTTTTGCCTTTGTTTGCATCGCTCTCTTATTCGCCCTTCGGGACTCAGATGCCCAATTGCACTCCATTTGGTTGCCGAATATAGATCTGCCCCAAAACTCGGTGGTATCTCTATAATGCTGCAACACATAATATATACCAGTGGTATTGGAACCCTGGACTTTTTGTCTCTTGTCACTGAAGCCTTTGAGCAAATGTTTTCAGCTCTGGGTGATTGGGGTTAGGACCCGGGCGAGTAAAATCGGCGAATGGGAGGACATTGCTGATCTCAGTGTGGTTAAACGGACAGCATATTAAGACCCGGCACCCGTGAGGCCACGCCCATCAATGCCTTCTAATGACTTCGCTTCTGTGCCACTAAGGCGGCCAGTGAAGCCCTCTCAAAAAGGGGTGAACCCTCAGAAGAACCCTCGAAGGCAGACGACGCGGACCCCACTCCAGGGCCCCGCGGTAAGTTCATTTCAAGACGAATGAATCGTCAAAATTTGTCCGCCAATCTCATTCCGCAGCTTTTGTTAATCAGATCTCCCTACGCCGAGATTTTTTTCTCTCGCCTTGTCCGTAGTAACGCTGTTGCTAGGGGTGTCAGCTTGTAATAGTTTGGGTCACGAAAATCCAATTGCATCGCGTGTGGAAGAAACACCCGGCAAATAAAGGCGGGAGAAAAAATGAGAGGAAGACAAGGCCGCGTGGATTTGATTGGTCGTCATATTAGACCACGTGTCCAGTCTCGTAAAACATCGACCCACTTGTGACACCAGAGACACAAGAGGTCACGGAAGGTCACAAAAGGATCGACACTGACCACTTTGGTCTTTATGGTCAATATGAATATGTTGGAAATTGTTTCTTGAAGGACAAATCACAAGATAACGCCGATGTGATTGGCTGCGCTCTCCCAAAATGGCGGATTATTGGATTTATTGCAAATGGAAATGACCCATGAAAACGCCAAGGACACTCCGCTTCCGGTGGCTGTTATGCATAAAAATTACACTGGGCACTCAACAGGGAAGGCTAGAACTATTTATCGTAGGATGTAGCAGTAATTTACTCTACTCTTTTGAGAAAAATATTCAATTTATTCATAAAATCTTATATAAAACTAGTTTACAAATATAGCTTTCACTTACAGCTAACGAGCACTATTCGCATTGGAAAAAAAAAAAGGAAGAAAAGGCTCTTCTTTTGGAAATGAAGTTAACCACATCATGTCTTATGTACACACTTACACACGTACATTAAAAAATATATATATCCATAAAATAAAATGAGTTCACAAAACACTCTCCCCACATGGCTGTTGGGCATAGACCCTTGGAAATGTTTTATTTTCTGTGCTTTGCGATCTGCTCCCGAGTTGAATAATGATCGTAAGCCGTGAACCCAATCAAAATCGTGATCAAGCTCTGATCAGCTTGTCACTCATATGGGGTAGGAGGGGAAAAACGGCCCAAGACTCACAGCAAAAGTCAGTTGAGATATGGACATTTTCTGCCGCAACGCAATTACGGCAAGATCCAACGCACTAATTTACCATATACAACACAGGACTGGGCTGTGCCCTGCGTAAAACATCTATTAATAACTAGGTTTTTCCCCTCCATATAATCATTATAAAATATGATTTAACGGGTAGGGTTGTACTTCATTATAGTGCGGTTATCTGGTACGCCTGATTATAGTATGCTTTTGTCACTGCATGGTGTAATCGGATACGCCAACAATAGCACCTGTATGTTGATTGATCCAGTGTTGGATTGAATGGTGTGTGAGAAATTCAATTTCAGATTCGGTCAAGTTGATTTCGTCTCTTTGGATGTTCATTGATGTTGAGGTTATCATTGAGTGTGTGGTATCATAAACATTGCATTAAGACTACTACAAAAGGATAAGAAGATTGATCGGAATATAAAACGAGCGCAAAACTTAAGCGTATCGGCATATCCGTGTCCTTTCATTGCGCTTGATTGGGATGCCAGTGTGGATTTTTAGTGCTTATGATGACGGCCGTTGTCTTCTGTGGACAGTATCAACTGCTTTGGGGAAATCCCTCCAAATATCAATAACCAAAACTACGCATAAATGAGCGACGGTTTCATTGAACATTTGATTATCTACCTGTATACGTAGGTAAAACTACATAGCAATGCTTAATACAAAGGGAAAAAAAAACAGAAAGACAAAAACGAAGGCAATGAAAATAAGAAGGTTTCATCTTGCCTCCGTCTCCTTTAGCTAATACGTTGCCACAAAGCAAACCATAAGATCAATATTCACCCATTACATACTCATCATGAAAGAGGATAAAAAACCTCTTTAATAAAACGAAGAAACATTGTCTTCCAGAATACCAGGTAAATTCAGGTGTTAAGGTGCGAGCAGTGCATCCGCGTAATGCATGCAAACACGTTGAGGGTTTTATGATAAGTCCTTATCAGTGAAAGCGTAGAATACATATACATCTCAACACGGAAGAGGTGATGTTGGCAGAAATATTTATATATCTTTCAAAAGTTCTTCATAAAGTGTTGATTTGTGGAAATGGAATTAACGTTTGTATATAGCGACTAGTTACCAAGTTACGCCAATCACTGATCATTGAATACGTTGGTTGACCTCGCCTTGGTCAATTAACTGGTACACATGGGCGACGTTAACGAAGGGTATAGGAGCCTAATAACGAGAAGGACTCCGTAATTAATGGTTGGCAATCAAGCAATACTGCAAAGATGCCAGGCAATTTACTTATTACGTAATCGCTGCACGGTTCCGAGGGCGAAGGGGGGATGAAACAGTGGGAGACTGATGAAAAGGCTTTGCGGTATTTATGAATAGGTGTATGCAAAGCATGAATGGACAAGGGACCGTGGATTGCTATTAAGACCATGACATTGGCCAATCTAATGCCTGCTCTACTAAAAGTTGTTCCACAAGGATGAGAAAACATTTCGCGGGCAAATGAGGATGAGGAGAAGGGTAGTAGAGAGATGAGGGTGCAATTGTAGAGGCATCTCCTGAATGGAAGGCGAGGAAGAAGGGAGTGAATGGGCCGATAGAATGGGCGAGGAATCGAAATTTGACGCGGGCCAAAAGGGGGTGGATATAAGGGGATAAAAAGGGCGCTGGATCCCAGCCAAAAGCACGTGCCCAGATAACTGGAGACGCGGCGACTGGAAAGACGAAGCAGGCCTTGGCATGGACGCGGTAATCCATTCAGAGGAAGTGAGGCAAATTAGAAATTGATGTCGCCAAGGATGAAAAACATGCTTGCTTAATCGACGCATTTCTTTGTGACATGGTGTTATGTCTTCCTTCTTTTGTCAATACAGGTACATGCCGATGCTGACATGGAACGGTGAGCTATCATGCAGACGTCATTTGAATGCCCATTGAATCATTGAGTATTAACCAGAAGCAGGACTCCCAAACCATGACCAAGCTTTTGACCAATTGGTGTGATTATGTCTTGGGCCTATATATGTCAGATTGGGCACTCACGAATATTTGGTATCTACTGGTAATGCCTATTCTAATTGATCACCTTAATCCACTGATCAACATAATTGTGTCCATGCAAGTTAAGAACCACCGTAGGAGTCCACGCTGGCTGTCGTGTTAATACATGCATCGGGTGAAAATCGGGAGGAAGGGAATTACACCCAATTAACAGATCGTATTATCTGAATTACCACAATTCATAAGTTTATGCAACAAAAAGCTCAGCACGACGTTAAGAAACAAGGAAGTTGATCCAGAACGATAGAGGGAGGAGAATATTGAGCACACAATGTTCTGGCAAGAGAGGGAGATGACAGGGAAGGGGGGTGATTGCACAGACGTCGCTCTAGAATTGGGCCGCAAAGTGCCGGGATTTGAGGCCTGTGAACGCGGGGATTTGAGGCATTCGAACGGAACAAACACATTGCGTGGCCAATTGCAGCGGACGCCTGCTTTGAGCATCGATGCAGCGGTCGGTTCTATAAACAACGCATATCTTTTTGCTTCGATGCTTGGCCATTGAAAGCGATCACGCCGCTGGGATGCCAGCCCGCGCTGGTTAAGGATCGTAGCTACAACACAGGCTGAGCGGCGGAATGTTCCGCATGATGTCGCCATGCAATCGCTTTGGTACACCCTGTCCATGCAGAAGGAAATCCAGAAATAGATCTTACTGTGTTATATCAGAGTCGGGGTCTTTTCCCGTATATGGGAGACAATTTTAAAGTCAGCCGGTCGGATTAAATATGCACACCGCTTGCTTGAGGGGCTCTTATAGCCTATTCTAATTGGATTTAGACTGAGTCATCGCCCTCAATTAACAGGTAAGTATGCCACAGGGACACATTACGCTGCCATATGGTTAACTGAAGCCCAGATCCACGGCAACGTTAGCCGTGGAGCGTTCTCTGTTTCGACGGATGATCGTCCAAAGTCTAAAGTAATTGCGGGAGTATTTACCCCGAGTGAGCGCTGACCCGGCCCACGATACATAATTGAAGGCCATCGGCTTAGCATCCTGCGCCATGCTATCTGAATAATTCACCAAGACAGCGAATTAGCCGAGCATTCGGCTATGAGATGAACAGGCCAGGGATGAGCTACTGCAACAACACCTTGACTGTCAGCAGATCCTGCCACAGGAGAGATACCGCCGTGGCATGAGCTGACACCGTGATTTCCGTCTTCTGCTTGGCTGTTCATGACACTGTCTTAAATTAATATTGGGTGAGAAGACAAAACAAGCACGGGTAATTCGTGAATTCGTGAGTAAATTACGAAATTCATGACTATCTTTAGGTAATTTTCGATTGTTGGGGCAATCAATAGAAGAAAATCTGGTGCGACGCTCATGGGAGATTGGATAAGGAGCTAATTGAGGGAAAATGCCAATGCGAAATATAATATGTATATATATATATATTATATATATATATGTATATATTGCCAAGATATAAGCAATAGTATGAAGGGCTAACGAGTGTGATGCGGTATTACTCAATGGTAATGTCTCAAAAGTGTTTTCTCAAATGTGCTTATACTGTATACTAAGCACGGGAGATTTTTGAAAAATTCATTTGGCGCATGCGCCTTGCATTGCCCTGTGTGGAATAATTTACACCCAGTTCCTCACGGACCGGAAGTGTGCGGTCACGAGTGCTGATGTGACTGACGTCATTTCCGGTTTCGCATGGACCCACAAAGCGTGTTGTCAGAGCTTGAAGGCAGGATATTTCTGTGTTTGGTGTTAATTATCAATTTACTAATAAAAAAACCCAAGCGAGGGGGTAGGAGTTTGAGAAAAGGGGGAAAGGTATCTTGAGATAACTGTTGATACAACTGATAGGTTATCGATCTCAGTGCAAGCAGGATAAATATTTGAAAGGATTGATTATCTTTGGGTGTTTAGCAATCAGAGTTTTCCCGCCAATTTGGATGAAATTCTGTCCAATGTCAGCCTCAACGTCAGCTTAAATTCAGTCATGTTTAAGTCGGTCAGGTTCTTCTGCGTTTTACAGTGGTGCAAAGTCAACAAATAAAAAAAAAAAAAAAAAAAAAAAAAAAAAGAGAAAAAAAAAACAATGACGAAACAACACAGCCTCACGCTGTATTATCGCTCAACAAACATTCGTCTCTTCTCCCATATTTTCTTCTGTCTGAAAGACGAACAAATTGGTAGAACAGGCCCTGGGCAATTTTGAATATTCATGTCGCCATTTAAGGCCATTCGGGCACTGACACCAGTGCATGAATTGTTATTTGTTGTTCAACTGCTTTTTTTTTTTCGACTGGCATGTACATCTGTGTATATTTTGACAACGTAGAAATAATTCATATTTAATCGTATGCCTCGTGGGAGCTCTACAAAGGCCTCGGTATATATGCTAGGTCCATGTGCCGCCATATAACAGGTGCATTGTACGGTCTTTGATGCCAGTTCATGCCTCCTTGAGGCACTGTGCTTATTATGGCTGAGGTGGAGACGAAGAATGCCATTTGAAGAGCATACGAATCCAAGCATTTCTGGGGATATACTTCTGATACACACAGAGATTGCACCCCTGAATGAAAACACCAATAATTGGCATTCCATGTAGATAAACTACAGACGTGGGTTTCTTGCGGATAGAACCGTGGTATTTTTTAGTTGCTGCGGTTCCATGGAGAATTTACTGTGCTCGACAAGCCATACGTAAGAACTGGGGCCTGGGGTACGTAAGAGCAGTCCCTGCACGAACATCCGGTTCTGCGATTGCGTAACCAGCAGAATGCGGAGTAGAAATTGCAAATTGTGTTGAACGGATTATGGGTAGTGACAAGTTAAATACAAGGGAACGTAACAAGGATATTACGTCAGGCGTTGCAAGGCGTCCATTGTACCTAATTATCTTGTTTGAGCAACGAATCGATGAGATGCGATTGAGATTACACAGGAAAGCATGACGTGGAGACCAAATGCAGAATTAGCTGTCACAGAAGCGACAAGGCAATACCAGAGAGAGGAGGCCATTTTGCAAAAGGACCAAACTTTTGACGACACTCCCCTCTCTCTCTTCATCCGAGGTGAGCTCACTGCCAAACCCAGCGCGGGAGAGACGCCGCCGGCAAAGAGTAGCCGCCAATTAGTTTCTTGCAATTCCTTCGCCGGCATCTGGCGAACGAGGCGCGAGTGATTGAGTTTCCTAGAGATTCATTCGGGTCCTAAAGAGGCGCTGGGAGGAGAAGCAGGCAGCTGAGCCACTGGACGAACGCCTCGTCTGTCCGCAACTATCCGTTGGAATTATTCATGCGACGATGCGTCCCTCGCCACAATCCCGTATACAAGTCTTCAGCATATTTGCCAGTCGTAGCTTTGCTCAGGTGTACGGCGTCCTGGTACCACCTCCTCCGTGACCACATTAGAGTGTCCCTATAATGGAACATTAGGGATATGTACAACTATTATTTGGAGCCAAGGCCAGATTTGGGAAAGTTTGGATTTCATGAGGTTTAACGGGGTCTTACTGCTTGAACGTGAAACGTAATAATGGCTATCGGGTGCTTCTTCTGAGACAGCAATCCATTCCACCACAGGGAAGGAAACACTCAAATTGTGGGTGACACAACTGATCCATTCGAAAGCACACTATACATGTTAAAACAAACTATTCGATTGTAGCCATCGTTTCGTATCCACTGCTGCCGTTTTGCAGTACATACAAAGCTGATTTAATTGTGTTTGAGTAATAGAACCGGAGGCTACGAGGTCTTTACCCCGAAGAGACCTATGTCTGGAACCAGTCGTCTGCATGCACAATTGCGTGCTAGGCATGAAAAAAGAAGCCCCCTTGTATGGGTTACTTTTTTAGCATGCATATAATTAAAGATCATTAGTGCATGAGCATTGTATGAGGGATGTACGGTGCAATTTATCTTTATTAATTGGCATTGGTGGTTAATTAAAAGTTGCTTTCTGCATAGAGTAAGAAAAATACAATTACAGCATACAATTGAACTCTAAGAAGATGCCATAATGGCAAAAACTCACAAGCAATACACACGCGGCATTATTCTGGGTTTGCCGGGGAGAATTGACAGCAAATATTGGCTTCTGATTCAGGCAACTTCAATACGTTGATGCAGGCACAGAAAGGCTGCAATCACGGAGTCTATACCAGTGAAGGGATAGCATGACAAGACTCTCTCGTAGGCTGTTCGTATTGGAGATACGCCACACTAACACCCAATGTATTGAGCACCCCCACACAACAAGAACCACCCCTTCCCCCATCTCTATCTTGTCTGGTCGAACACTCTGCCCAGATGGATTTAATAATGGATAAACGGTGACGATTAAATCGCACGCTTGGTGCCCGTGAACAATTGAGTCGGGAATAGATTTTCTATTGTTTGCACTCTTCAATCTGAGCGCTCCATTCCAGCACGTTGATTCAATGTCCATGTTTGTCATGTATGCGCAGCTAGGGAGAAGTGGATAATATGCTTGTACACATAGTTCTGTTGCATGCATGGTTGATGATAATCTGATCATTGTAACAGGGGCTGCCCTTCCTTGGTTCTGTACTCGGGAGTTTCATTGTCTTGATACCCTGGTATAAGCAAATGCATTTATTAATCATCTCTTGTTTATACATCGAATACGCAGATCGTGCAGTCGTGGCACAATCGCCTGTTCACCCTGATACCGCTCGAGTCTCCATTGACACTCCCTTGTATGCTCGATAAGATGACGACCCTCGCTTCACCTATACATAAGATAGTAATGCACAATGATCCAGATACTACCTTATAGTTGCAGTTGTGTGGACACCCCCAAAGTGCGCCAATTTGTATGTGCACAGGTGTGCATTTCCGATTGAGCACTCGTCTCATAAGACGGTAAACATCGAGTAAATTAATATTCAAAGCACGGAGCTTCCAATTAAGAGCTAAGCCGCAGTTTTGTTTCCCTCCCACCTAATATTAAACTGATATGAAGCAGAACGTGTTTAACCGTTATGGTTGAAACATGAAATCCCCATCGAAATATGAAAGAGGATTAGGGCCAAAATTATAAACATACTTAATGAACACAGCGAATGCATCTTGAAATTTTAATTTTAATTTAATTAATTTAATTTAAGTTCAGATCTGCATCATCACTTGATTGGGCCTTAATGTTACAGTAACGTGTGTTGATTGGGCATGAACTTTGACCTTACAGGTATCTAATGACCATGCAACTTATCCCTTATTATATATATATATCTTTATTCACGCACAACATGTCATAATGTGGCGTACCAATGAAAAAAAAAAAAAAAACAAAAACAAAAACAAAAACAAAAACAAAACAAGGAACATGAGAAAAAGGAAGAAAAAAGGAAAAAGATAAACAAGTAACCAGTAACAAACACATTAGACATACATATATTGAATTGCTAGTGCACCCTCTCCTCAATTTTTCGAGAAAGCGTAAAATATACAATTCATGACCAGAGAAAAGTTTACATAATTATTCCCAATCATGATTTTTGCTCTCCTAGAACCACGTTTTATTGAACTTACTATCGAGGTACATGTAGTATTGTTGCATTATCTCCAAGGAATATAAGGTTCATATTAACAGGGAAAATAAACATTACAGTCACCCACTAACGTGATCCATCTGACATTTACTGATCATGTTTTCTTGGGCAATGAGTTTCATGCCCCACAAAGGACCAAGACCACTCTTAAACCCGTGCATCTGAAGAGAATTACAGGACCCCCCCCCCTTTCACCCATCGCTCAGATGACACAATGTGCTACTCAGTAGGTAAACTG
>KB302699.1:189802-222461 GCA_000328365.1 Capitella teleta
AAGTGAATAATTAACTCGATAGACAGTATATGCCATATTAGGAATGCACGCAACAGTATGGCTCCTTCCGTGGATTATCGCTCACTTTGAATGGAACCTCGTCAAACTGGCTGGACAAGGGATACGATCATCGGATCTATCGCGCGTTGGCGATGATTGCGAGCATAAACAGAGGACGTAGTGACGCTTTTATGGCGCGCAAAGGCGCGGAATCTGCTTGAATGACTGAGTATCAATGATCAGCACAAGCCGAACAATACCAAACACTGAGTACGGGACGCTCCTTGCCTGAAATGCTTGCATGCACACCGGCGATAAAGCCGGCGTTTCTAATGGCCCGAGCCCCACCAACAGTGATTCCGGCGCACTTGCTCTTCCACACCCCCTTCCCCGTGTGAAGACAGGGCTTTAAGGGAAGAGAGAGAAACCTTGAGTTGGCTCATAAAACGAGGCGATTGCTCGCATGTCGAATCAAACCGTGTAATAAAGGGTTCTTGTTTTAGCCCTCATATTGGCCATCTGATTAGAGTCCGCGCTCGGCAACGAAAATCATCAAAATATATGAAATCGGGCTGCGAACATCGCTTCCGGTGGTAAATTTCAGACCTCTTCCCTTCTTTCAGGTAGATCATAGAACATTTTTCCTTCAATATAAGAGTTGTCGGAAGATGTCGTGATTATTAATGACATCATCGTCCGCGAAATTTCTAGTGCATTGAGAACACCATTACACCTTTTATATATCAATGTAGATTTCTGAGAGGTTGAACGATGAATTAAAATGGAGATTCAAGCGCTATATTTAAAGCTCATAACTTCTACAATAGACTCATACACAATGATCTCATCTTGTGGGTTGCACGTCGTCCAACCTCATTAAGACCTGGAAGATAAATGCATAACACAACCTCTTTCAGGCTGCGACTCTGGAGATCCTGCAGGGTGACCGCTATTCCTGGTGTCCCTAATCTAGTGGACATTCTCGAGAATTTGCGGCGTCTTGGGTTCTGTCCGCTGTTTTCATGTTCGACTCACCTCGTGCCTGAACAAGAGCAACGCGCGGGTTTTCATGCGCCTTTCATGCACCAACTGTAGAAGAAGAAGAAGAAAAAAATCTTCTTCTTCATTACGTAAATGATTGGTTGAAATCCTTTTAATTGACCGTAGAACCACTTTTCACCCAAGTTCCAGTGTGTTGACTGAATTCAGATAAATTATGGCAAAGACAAATCTTAGCTCGAACGAAGAGCATGTGAAGGTACCATTATTTAATTACTTTACGGACACGTCAGACATACTTCTTAGTGGCATCATGAATTTCTAAGTAGGCCTGCATTAAGGGAAAAGAAAGGAGTTCAGCACATCACACATCCATGCGCTTTGAGAATATTTAGTTCGTAAAAATATTGTAAAAGTCCAAAGAGATAATTTTGTGAGACATTTGTACAATTGTCATTCATAATACCCATTTTAAGCACGTGGTTGGTACAAGTGTCTTCAAAGATACAAGTGATGGTCCTATTTATGTAGGAGCATCATCTGGGTTGAAATAGGTACTATTATTTGAAAGGAATTCCTATATAGGCGCATAATCACTGAATAATTCGCTGAATAGGAGATGTTCTAGCTCATAGTATGCTATGTACACCAATTGCATGCAATATCACTGAGACCTCCCTCTGGCAGAGTAAAATTAGGTTCCAGGGAAAAGGTAAAAATGGGTAGACATCACTGGTTATATCCACAGACGCGTGAGAGATTACCATCATGTATCGATTACAGATTGATTTGTAGTAAAAAAAAAAGTGTAGTGCCATATATATGCAACAGCGGTATATAAATGTGGATTTTCGTGTCACTCTATTTTCGAGGGATTTAATAATATTTTCGCGTTTATGAGCGAGTGTGATATATCTGCAATTTACTTATTTTCCGCTGTGGGTATTAGCGGAACAACAACGAATAAAAGAAACCGGTGAACATTTGCTGTCCTACATTTAATTAAGCACACGTAGGCCCCTTCAGATAAATGCTTCGTGATTCAAAGCAATGACAAAATTAGTCTATATACAAGGTATAGGAATATTAGCTTTTGGTCTGATCGTATGAAAAAAGGGATAATCAGAGAGGAGGGTTTATTTTCACCTTTTTTGTTTTCACCCCCTTGCTCTTCATCAGAAACTCATTACAACGCAGTAAAGATCAATCATGACAGGGTGAGTGGATAAAATATCAATAGACCCAATCAATCACCGACAAATATAATTATTCCATTTGTAGTTGTATCAGGCGCGGCTGTCTCGTTTTCGGGGTGTCACCCACCCTCCTTCGCAGCGCACCCCATCGCCCCCTTTCCCTCCCGTCTGACTTGATTGATAGAGAGATTCTTCCTGGGAGAGATCAAGATGAGATTATCACAGACTCGATCGCTGTTTTCATATATTTCTCTAGAACTTTCCAAGTTCGTCGGAACGCTGTGAGTGAATGTGGAAGGAAGCGCTACATTCGCCCGCATTGTGATCGTGAATGATCAGGGAAGACGCGGCTCCAATTAGGAATCATTCATAAACGTCGGGATTTTTGTCTCTTGGTCGCCATTCGTCATCCGCCAGTGACGGTTTGCCAGATAAGATGGCCGCTAGGCGTAGTCGATTATGAGACCAGTCCAGCACTCGTTCTGCACGAAAATACGGTTGAATGCAGCAGAGTCAATTAGCATCTAGCATCATCCATTTCAGCGTTGGCGCTCAATCGAATACACCCTTTTTGGAATGCCGAAGCGAGGCAAGACTGTCTGCGCTTCGTTGCTCGAATTCGCTGTTAAGGGAAGAGGGTTTGAAAGGGCCGAGAACTCACGGAAAGGGGGGGGGGGGGTTTCGGAAAGCATCGGTAGCCTGGATCGAGGAAGAATTCGGCGCAATCCGTTTAATCTGTTCTCGATTCTTCTTCATAGTAAATCAATGAGATCAATTGAACCATTTAGAATTGCTTTTTTCCCTCTTTTCGGGCGTTCCAACGTTATCACCCGAAAAAGCCACGTGTTCACTGAACACCAGAGGCACATTACCAAGCAGGCATCATAGCAACTTAATCGCTCATATTGCTTATCAAATTATCGACCGAGGGCTTCAAAGCAATCGTGCTCATTTTGCCTGAGTGGGCATTTAGGGAAGCAGCATATCCATCCAAGACAGTTGTGACCCCGTCGTGAACCCTGTGTCAAATGAGTCCATCGCCATGCCCGCGCCAGCATCATGTGATACCATGTGACATCATGTGACTTGCATTCATATTTTTGATACTCCCCAATGCTCAAACCGGAAGTCAGGGCTGCCTGGATGGCGACCATGGTGTCATTTATCAACAGCGTCTGACATTGGCTAAGTTTTATGTCCGAGGACAAATTGGTGACGATCCAGGTTTCAGGGCCACTGTCCTCAATGCCCTGTTAACCCCAGGTCAATTGCCATCACTGGAGAATCATCAAATTCACATGAACATAGGTACATAGTCCGTACACCTGAAGGGAGAAGCAAATATGCTGTTTAGTGCATGCAACATCAGGTGTGCACTTGGTGGCAGTAAGGCAGGAGGAGAAGCTTTTAACCTACTTGGTTCTCGGTATGGCTGTTGACAGAAAAAGCTTACCTGGTTACGTGCTTTGCCAATTTGTGATGACATGTTCAACGTGTAAGTTCAATTCTAGGAGTTGGAAATCTATTCAGGCCCCGGGGATATTGGGTGCGTATGGATTGCGTTCCTGTTTGGGCAGACACCATTCTAACAAGCACAGGTTGTTTCCTGTTTAGTATAGTCAATATACACACGCTATTTCACTGCTGGACAATGCCACTGACTCTTAAAGGGAAACACGATAGTCAATATCATTTCTATGGCATCTATTACAAATTTCACGTAAAAATAATGAACACGATCAAATTTGCTGTAATAAAAATCCATAGCAATAAACCAAATCATGAGATACATCCTTTCTTGCAATCACTTGTAATTCACCGCGCATATCCCATTGCCCCGTATACAAAGATGTAAAAGTGCATTAGATCTTGAACAATGCCCAATAGATCCCCGAAAAGCGTTGTTTGCTTAGCATATAGAGGTCTTATACGACTATACAGTGTTCAATGAGCTCAGTGGCGCTGTGATCCCTCTTCGCGGATGTTTCCAAGAAAGAAACCCAGAAGGAAACGCGTGACAGGAGCAGATAATGGCTGACATCAGACAGCCATTTTCCCGCGTGATTGTCGTACATTTGCCTGGCACAAGAGCCCCCGAAAAGAAGGCCCCTGCGCCGAATTCCGAGCCCTGGCACGCGTAGGAATTAGCGGAATCCACTCGTCCGGTTAGCCAGAGATACACTCGTGCAATGCAATCGGCTGCAAAAGCACACGTCACTCAGATCGAAAGCGGAGATATTGGCTTCCGTGAATGGATCTCGATGCGGATATTGAATCCTGCGGTGACAGTTATGAAGACTTGGGGTCATTGACAATGACAAGATTTCAATCCTGTTTACTCTTCATGACATCGACATGCCTTTCCGGTATGTAATGAACACAGAAACAGAGTGTCGATTTGGGTCATGCATCCTTCAATAAACATTCTCGTCCTAGTTTCGCACCAGCTCTCATTTGATTTGAGGCGGCTTTTATCAGCGCCAACGGTGACACGTCCTATGAAGTATCCATGCCGGCTGTTCATGCCTGGAGATAACAGGAGGAATATCACCCAATGTCTATTACGATGACAATCTTCCAAGGAAATTCCTAGAGGGAAGAAAATTAGACATAGGCAAGAGGCTGCTTGGTGGACGTTCATATCGAGTTATGACGCTAAACAGTCAGGGCTTATCTGTTAAAATGGCGATTTAGGACTGACTGCATGGAACAGCGGGCTGATTGCTGTGTTGCGATATTCCACGCCGAGAAGATCATAAAGAATGCACCGTGTTTGCACTGCGGATGACGGCGAAGGGCAGGCAGGAAGGTGGGGCGCCCAAACAGCGCATGCGCATGCAGGCAGATCGTAAAAGGGCAAAAGCACACACGCTGCTGTAGGACTGATTGGACGCGCGTAACAGCAAGTATTTGTGAATAGGAGAGCGTCATCATTAAGCGGGGTGGGGAGGGGACGGGGTGCTACGCGAAGGCATTTATTGTGCTGTTTTCTTCTGATCACCCCTCGAGGGTTTTTAGGCGACAAGAAAATCAGATTTGGCTGCGATTCAATAAGGGAGAGGAGGCGAAGGAGAAGGAGGATGGGTGCGAAGCGTCGCACGGCATTGGCCTTGTCAGGATGTAACTTTTGCGCCTGCGTTTCCGCTTCCTTCGGCGCCATTGGCCCCTAGGGAGCATGCATTGCGTGGTGGATAGGCGGGCAGCGACGGCTGCGCATCTGCGGATGGATGAATGACCACCAACTGGACACAAGGGGCTGCGCTGTGATTCGAAACAGGCACCCTCCCCCCGCCCACACCCTCCTTCACTGGCGTTGCGTCACTCAGGACCCTGCCAAGTCAGCTGGAAATGAGATCAATAGCAATTTCGATTTCACGTGACCTTGACCTTGCTTCACGAAGGCTGCGTGCGTATTTCATGGCTGTGAGAGCTCATCGCAGCCGATCTGAGCCCGCTGGGGATCGAACTTCCCCGAGGGACACCTCGTAAAAAAATAGGGAGAAAACGCGGATGCTGCAGAATGCGGTGGAAGATCCCTTGCGGCGAGCGGCATATTGGCCCAAAACACGACCGAAGTCGGACGTTATGAGCTGCAAACACTCCTTATATAATTAACAGAAAACGAAGGCATCGGTCAATTTGTGTTTGAATAAAATACTAGTATTATAAACCGATTGAACGCGTGGTGGGCGATAACGAGTAGCTTCCATGCAAGGATCCGAAATCGACTGGAAATTCAGATATATGCCAACATGAGCACAAGCACTAATATGAGGGTTGGCTAGCAATGGAATAGAATAAGGAAATGTTGCAATTACTCTGCACTTGTGATGTCATGCAAAACCGGAGCAGTCTCGTCAAACATAGTTCCGAGACGAACCATGCTTGCTGAAGCACGCATATCGGGTGATATAGCATTATAGACGAGGGTATTGGTCAGCGGGAAACTGGACACTGGGGTCAAGCCTATACATCATGGTCGCAGTGCCGTTATTTGAACTAATCAGTTTACTTATGATGGAACGACGCGACTATCTTGTGGCTCATCCTTCATCCTCGCCCAATATTGCGCCGCTTAGGGTGGTTGGCGAAATCGCAGCCCAGTTCGGTGCGAACCCCTTCACCGAGGCCGTCGCCGAGGCTGCTAAGTCCGCTATCTGCATATGCAAATAACGTTGACTTCGTCTGCACCCGAAATCATGGGTGTTACGTAAGACACTGATGCAAATAACTGTTTCTGTTCTGAGACGAGATCAGTTGGCTAATCAAAGCAGCGATGTCAGATGGCAACAACATATCGCTGCAATATGCCAAGTTGGCAACGGATTTACCCAACACCTTCACAAACAAACGGTTCGATTCGGGACTTCTACCCACACCCTGCCAGTTGTTGACGACTGGATGCTGTCTATTCTTGGACGTGTGGGTGTTCGAAGTATAAATAAGCGCTCATTTCGTATCCTGGATGCACTTTAATTACATGCACTTGTGACAGTCGTTACTTCCCCAGGGCGTACATGGGTTATTTATAAGTTTCAATTTAATCACCACATGAAGTACACTTTTAAATATAACCCATAGACTAGGCATCAGTCTGAATGCACCTGAATGGCGCCAGCGTTGTTATACCTCACAATGCCGCTGTTTTCATGTGCATTATGCATATTATTGACTTCCTGACCTCACTCTAAGTTACTCACTCCCACAGACCACTGCAGATTGTGCATGTGTACATGTGTGTGAAGTGATCAATGGCCATTTTTTCCTTAAATTATGCATTATATTCTGTGTACGCATATATAACAATGAAGTTTACATTGAAGTTACTTCCACGTTGTTTACATAACTGGTAACATTCTAATGTGGTCGTTACACTCCTATAGCGTCTTTATACGTCAAACTTGGGACACTACTACTATGTTATATAGTTACATATGCCATAATCTATGTACGAATCAGTTCCATGCAGCTAGGGATTGTCAACTGACACCTTTAATTTTGTTGCTAATGAGGCGTGATTCCACGCGCAGTCGCACACAAATGATGAAAGGATGGCGGGTGTAGGTGTATGATCAATCATGAAGCATCATACACACTGAAATGTGATACACTTTTGTTCAACAAAAGATTGTCAGCTCAAGGAAAGCAGTTCTCCGGGCACCATCAAAAGAAGCCAGCTCCTCCCCATCACTGCACCATTGATGATATTCAAGGAGCTGATGACAAAAGACGATCACCTGGCATTGTGGCCGGCACACAATTGATTCTGCCGCGACCGGAACCGGAAATGCATGAGCTGCGCATGTGTGTCGATCCGACACGTGGTCATGTTTGCACCCACTCCAAGTCCCCGTGTTGTTTTGTTTTTGTTTGTTTTTTGTTATTTTTTTCTTCAGATCACGTCAATGCTGTTCTTCGACAGGGATAACATCTTATGCGATCATTAAGACGTGAAAATTACGCGCATATTGACGTGGTTGTGGCATAGAGGAAGAATGAGTTTTCCTTATTGGTCGCACACCGAATGTTGGCCAAACGATATCTGTGGCCATTTTGTCGAGTGGCCTTGAGCATCGGTAAGCCAGGCAGGTCCGAATGTGAATAGAAGGCTATCTTAGCAAGTCCCCAAGGATGAGGATTTAATCCAGGACGGATTCGAGGTTGGCTGAACTTTGGTCGCTGCAGTGTAGATAATTGTGCTTGTGGCGCTGCAGCGCTGACTCAACGGGACATCGTCGTCTTCGAGAGCAATGAACTCTTTCATTTCGACACCAAAAAAACCTCGCGTAAAGAGTTCAGCTAATTGAGACCTGAATCCACCCGAGGGGAATTGAGGAAAGAAATGAGTGGGGTTCTTTTTATCACTGCACCTGATATTTTCACAGGCAGAAGGTTAGCGTCTTTTTAGGGTGGCGTGGTGAGCTACTGGGCCATCTCAAATGTGCTCAAGATTGGGTTTGGATTGTGGCAAGCGAACATAATCCACGTTGTATTAATGATTCTTAACTGTGTATTCAGAACCAATTTGCTCCCTGAACCAAACTTATTTTCATTGTAATATTATTATTGTTGGTTTCTACTCGACGAACAAAACGATTCGCCATTGATAATTGAGAGAAATTTCGCCAACGAAATGGCGCCCAAACCTGAGGGTTGCGATGCGTTCGACTAATAAGGACAGCGTGACACTGCAGCCTATGCACAACAGAGGGCAGAGAGAACTTTGCAAGCCCAGCCCATGTACGGACGGGGTGACTAGGAAGAACCTCGTTTTCACAGAGAGCAAAACAAAGCATCGCATTGAACGGCGGGACTCGTGATTCGGGGAGCGATTTTCATTCATCGATTTCTGGCGGAAAGCGAGACTGGAATGAAGAAACGCTTAATGGGAAATAGTCGTCGCCTTCGCGCGATACCATTCCATTGACGGCGCTGCCATGACCTCTGTGACCTCTGGCTGAGGTCATCCGCTGACGTTGATGAGAGGGGAGGGGAGGGCGGGGACCATCAATATTGTTTTCCCGCAGACATCGCGAATCACCCTTTTGAGAATTTCGCTAATCTCTTTGGTATTTATGTATAGATGTGAATCTTATCTAAGACTTACGAAATCTATTTTTAGAATACCAACAAAAAATATAAGATTTCAACCAAGAAAAGAAATTCATTTATTCCATAATAATTATTATAATAGATTTATATAAAACAAAATATGAACTCGTGGAAAATAATAAGAAAAAAAAAACCCACAATAACCCTCAATAATTCAAAAAAACAAAAACAAAATTACCTCAGTAAAAATTAATCTCCATAATTATTAAATTCCCCTTCTTTATCACAGAACTAAACCATAATGGAACACCTTGCACACAGAAACCTCCACTGGAATGAAATCATTTCCCCTGAGAAATTTTATTTCCTAACATTCGAGAACCAAATTGTGCTCATTTGTCCAAGGAACGACTGATTCTGGTTGGGCATAGTGGGTGGGGGGCTGCCCGGAACTTGCATGCTGACCGATGCATTAGTCAGAGCCTGCGAAACGTAGAAGAGAATCATAGAAAAATCAGTTAAATCTGGTTAATTCTTTCTGAAGAAGTACAATTCCTGAATACCTATTTGAATCGTGAGAGATGGAAAAAAATAAAATAAAAAATAATAATTGAATAACAGAGAATGCCATTGAGGAAAGAATTTCAGCTGCCAGTGTAATTGGAAATACCTTGGATTTAAGGGGTTGCACAGTCGACGGAGCCGTGGGGCGATGAGGCGTGCTGTGGGAACTAATGGGGAGAAGAGGAAGGCGAGTCTGGCTGGAGGAGAGGAGGAGGATGTTGTGCTGCTCCTGCTGGCTTCCTCGACCAAGGCTCCTGGTGGAGGAGGTCATCGCAGCGTTGGACGGATGGCGATCCAACGCGGTTAAAGCTCCGTACAAAACCTGAGAATCAATAAAGTGCGTTATGATTTGGCGCCAGAATTTTTTTTTAAGTGCGTTATGATTTTGTTGACCAACGGTGATCCGCGATTCGACTCACGTGGCATTTCTGCGTCTGTTGCTGTAAATGACCTTGAATGTAGGGTGCGAAAACGTCAAGGTCAAAAGGATCAACCAATGACTCGAATCCCTCGATGACTTCCTGACAGGCGACACGATAAGAGCTAGTGGACTGCAAGATAATAGGTAACTCTGAATTGGGGTTTTAATGGTGGCAAAATATGATGTCTCAGTATTCTTTACGTAAAATTGAGCTGCGAAAAAAACAAATTTAAAAATAGAAAAAAAAAGAAGAATAAGGTTGAAGAGGAGAAGGAAATAGAAAACAACACCCTCCAAGTTCATAATGAGCATTTTACAGTCCCTGAACAACGATTACAGACACACACTTCTGCGCACTGATTTCCAGGAAAATGTATCTAAATCGGCTCCTTCCTTGGAAAGAAAAGAGGATTTTTCTTGTTTGTTTCTAGGAATAGTATATTAGTGGGTTATAGATACAATTATATTGGGTTGGGCGATATAACTTGATATAAATCTATGTACGAATAAGACGTAGAAAAAAAAAAACTAATTTTGAAGAACCTAAAAATTGCTCAAAGATACATACAAATAAAAAGATGATTCCAAAGAATGGAGAAAAAAAGAAACCACAAAAAAAAACCAAAAAAACCCACAAAAGGTAAAGGGGCAGAAATAACTTTGGCAGATAGAACGTTCCAGAACTGAAAAATTTAGGGAGATCTAGATTCAACCCAAATATACTTCACTTAGCATTTTAAAGGAAGACGATCGAGTGTAAATTTGAATGGGGTGGGTATCTTTGATTGCTAAAAATAAATGTTAAATTTACTTAGGAGAATCATGTATTCGTTTAAAAGGTATAATTTTGGTTATTGTCCCAAAACAATCTGCATTAATAAAAGCAACAATTGTAAGCTGAAAGCAAAGAAAACTGGAATAACAGAGCAGAAAAAAAGATTCAGCCCAAAAAAAAAGCCCAAATGATCAGAGCACAGAAAATAAAACAAACTCAGATCGGTTTGACGTAACCATGGAAATCCACAACAAATACAGTGTTACTCTTTTCGAGGAATAAAAATGTTCTCTCACCTCAATGTTTTCCCGATGAGGCAGAACCATGGTCAGGAAGCGGAAATCAAACAGAAGTTGCAGGGTCCTGGTTTGCGTGAGGGGAAGCGAGCTGGGGTCCTGTTCAGGTTCACTCAGTACGCGTTTGTACGCTTGTACAAGTCCCTCGCACAAATGCTCAGTCAATCCTTGCAAGTTAGCTCTAAAATTAATAGAATAAACAATAAACAACCAAAAGTTCAATAGTGAATTGATTTTGACTCAAAAGGGATGTAAAAATTAGGTTGATCAAAGAAATTAAATTAATTAGATTGATGCGCAGTACAGCTGAACCATATACAGTGCCAAGGGCAGCTAATCTCTTTGGGCTGAGGTCAAACTGAAGCTTTACCGGCTCAGGGAATGTCCTCCAATGCGATTGATTTCCTCGCACAAGTTGTACAGCAGCGATTGAACGTACCATGATGCCTAAGAGAGACACACAAACATCAAGTGCTAAATTTGGCTGATGATCAATGCAAACGCCACGCCCCAAAAATCAACAGTCAAGTGAATCATGATTTTATTAACCGAGCAATGTGCTGAATCTGAACCGATTTTGTAACTAGGTCAAACTCGGACACATCCGTGACCCAAACAGAGCTCTGAAATTTGGCCTGAATTAAAATAGAGGAGGCAGCCATTGTAATGTTTGCAAATTTTCAGAGTAAACATCACAATAATAAACAGGATATGCATGGAGCATGAATAAGCATATTGATCAGCTTCCCACATGCAATTACAATGTGTAAGAAAGCTATTCGAGCCAAACACACAAACCGGACAAAATTATACACAAGCCTGCATTAACTGCCACTTGCATAAGACCACCACCGGTCTATAACAACCATTTTGGTCGTGTCCCGATGCGTTTACAACGTTTATAAGACGCTGTCTAACATGGCCTTCGACGACCGTATTTTGGACCCATAATGGAGTTTGACCGTGTGAGACGACCACAGCTCAGTGCACAAGCCATCTTTAGTTCAGGTCAAACATCTCCACAATCTCTCTACATCACAAAACAATGGATAGCATAACACAGCACCGTACCTGCATTGGAACCCGAATAGTTGAGCTAACTTTCTCTCCTTCCTCTGTTTCCTCTTCAATGGAAATCTCATTCCAACGCTGTAAATCATAAACCGCATTTAGCACAGAAACACGAGAGGGGAGTTAGCCACTGACCGTGCTGGATAGCATGAGCGCTTGACCACTGTTATCTGCAACCATGGCAGAGAACTGGGCAACCAGGCACTGTGAGGTGTGCCGACTCCAAACGCTGCCCAACCGTCATCATTATCATCATCATCATAATCAGAGCTCAAACAAACCTGAAAGCTTCGTTTGTGAAGTTCTGCAGAGCAGTTTTCGTTTGGATCCACTTTGGGTCCTCAGTTGAGGGAGACGGTCTCCTCAGGGAAGACTTCTTGTGAATTCTACTCAGCATAAAAATTCAATAAATACGATCCAAGATTACACAATCCCATCAGACCTGGCCTCTGGCTCATCCAGCGGTCTCATGCATTGAGCAAAGTGAGGGCACAGTTCACAGACGGCGTTGGAGAAGCGGGCAAGCAGCAGGACCCTGCAAGGACATCGATTCAACCGATCTCAGATACGCTTCAACAAATTACCATAATAAGCAAATTCTCAGAGATGAGAAAAAATCTGAGAAATCATCAAGATCAGAAGCTAATTAAGATCAGAAGCTAATTAAGATCAGAATCTAATTAAGATCAGAAGCTAATTAGGGAGACGGTGCAAAATGCACAATTGAGAAATGCCGTTCAGAGCAACGGCCCTAATTGCATGAAAAGGCAACGAGCATTCTGAATAAATCAATTTCCATTTGGATGGGAGTCATCACGTTGCACAAGAGAGACAATTATGACAGCAAAGGGAACGAGGAACGCGGGAACCAGGCTCCAATATTGACGCACAATTAATTCCCTCACCTGTCAATCATGATGCGGTTGCCAAGGGCAACGGGCCCTGTATCCAGTTGTTGCCGGGCGTCGTCCAATAGTTGAGTCAAGTGCTGAAGGAGTCTGCGAAATGAACAAGTTCATTAAGCCAATTAGTTAATTACCCGCGATCATAATCAATGAAAAATAAAATAGCAGAGCGCTCAACCATAATATTTGGTTTAGTATTGAATAGTGGAATACATTAGTCATCAAATGATTAACCAATTTGAAGCTTAGCCAACATAGTAATTTAAGATTCAGCAGTCGCTGAGTTGACTTGCATTGGGTCTGAGAGTATACTGTACAACCCTGATTTTAGGCCTTACGTACAGTGTACTGAATGAAACCAGCGCATTGCATGAAATTTTACAAGTGTATAAACTTACTTTTATTGAACATTGTCGCTTATGTTTTGTCCTATTAGTATTAAGATCTCTGAACAATTGTTAATCATTTGATTATTCATTTACTGTGAACAAACAACAGAAGCATTCTTCCAGCAAACAGAGTGACCCCAGAGAGTATAATTAATGATGCAAGAGTAAATTAATTTGGACATTTGGATTCGTTCCGCTCTTTGAATTTGAAGCTTATCAGCCAATATTCAAAAGTTCAAAGTTGAAGCTTTGCCTATAACTCATAAAAACAGTGAAGCCACTTGGAGAATGTTTAGCCCAAGGGCGGCGTAGGATTCGCTCAAAGAAATTAATTAGAAGCAAATTCAGGATGCAATTCCTATGCAACATGATCACGGTTCTCAAATTTAAGGATAGCTGCGTCATGTATGTGGCCTACATGCCACAAAAATGATCAAATTTCCTCCCGGGGCAAAGGTGGGTTGCAGGCGTACTTCAAGAGTATAATTTTTGGCTTGAAAAGAAAATCAAGAAATGTCACTCACTGAAGAATGCACTTCTCACACGACGCTTTGATGAAATCGTGCAAAACTTCTTTGTCTGCATATTTGTCAAATGGCTCATTGACCTCCTTCTGTACTCCAGAAACGGAGGAGAAGGAGGCAGACAGGGAAGAGGGAAGAGTCGAGCTGCTGCTCTCCTCGGAGGAAGGCTGCGTGTAATGGCAACTGTCATCCAGGACAACGTGAAGCTTATGATCTAACACACGGCACAAACTGAAAAAAATAGCAAATAATAATTACACAGATACATGATCACAAATACCTCTGAATTGCAGGAGTGTAGGCTCTGGCCTTCATCATAAGCGCCCCGCCATCAGCGAGCGTTTTAGCGCCAACCGGCACCCACGCCATGTTGGCAGGGATATCCTGATGACTCTCGGTCCAGATGTACGAGGAGAGATTGCGCTCCGAGTGCGCGACCTCCGACGAAGTTAACTCGGTCAGAACGCGAGAAACTTGTGACGAGGACGCCGAGTAAGCGGCATCAACGTGACTCTGCAGGAGTTCCTGTGCTCGCTCCAGGAACAGCGCGCACAGGAACTCCTGCCAGAGGAGCAGAGGTTGTTCCAGGAGACTGGCACAAACGGTCGACCAGGAAGACATCAGCTCTTCCTGGAAGGGAAATCTTTCAAAACTGAATGACAATTCACTCGTAGCGTACACTACCTGAGAGAGAAGCAACCAGACTTCATCTCGGATGGCCGCCAATCCCTTGACGGTCGTGATGAAAGCCAACAGTTTTCCCAAACCACTCTGCACATCAGAAGTGCATCTGTTAATCAAGAAATCTTAATTAGACCCCACGGATGGCAAAACAACCACAAAAGCGTACAATTTCACCCAATTCTGGCAACTGGTGCATAATTCTGAGACCGGGATGGCTTTCGCTGCACCGTTTATGACCGGGCGGAATTCTGTCAATATATGTCATCAACGATCGCAGATTGGATTCTTCACACCTGCTCACCTGTGATTTCAGTGGACAGGTATTTCCTGGATGTCGATGGAGGACCATCTCCTAAGATGACGTGTGCTGTGCTTTTTTGGGTCACCTGGTCCAGCAGGGTCATCAAGAGGTTATTGGGAACTGAAAAAAAAGAAGGTACAAACAAATGACTCTCAATGGCTCTCATTGAAAAGGAAAGTCATAAACAGTTAGTATCATGAATCATTAATCACCAGCATCTCTCCTCACCATCTTCATTGGAATCATCGCAGAAAAAGATGGCGTATATCTGGTGAACGGTGGTCGCAATCATCCGTACAACATCAGAAACCTGCGACTTGATACTGACGGCTGATTGGTTGACTTGGAAGAGCTGTCGAACTGCATTCTGAAGGTCACAGAAGAGGTCACGAGGAGTTTATAAAGGACGAGATGACTCACTGTTCTGGCAGCGAGGAATTCTGAGAAGACTGCCCTCGGGTGACTGTCCTCAAGGAGAAGAATTGAGCAGAGGCATTCAGCCGTTATCTGCAATATGATTAATTATCAATGTTGTATTCTTAATAATTCATCCAAATAAAAACCTGGTTTGAAACACCAACATCATGAAGGCGATCGCGACACGTCTAGAGCCGCAAAGGAGAGATGGTTATCATAATTCATGAAGAGGCATTTAGTACCTGTAGAATGGTAGTGCGGAAGTGACCAATAGCGGCCCACTGCCTAGCCAAAACAGGGAAATACGTCCCAATTTTGGCTGCTTGCTGAGAGTCACTTTGTAGAGAAGTGTTGATGTGCCGAGCTAAGAGGAAGAGTTGACTGGCCTGGAGGAAGGAGCAGTCCTCAAGGGCATGCCATATCTGTGGGTTGATCAGATTAAAGAGTATATTGATGAAATTCAAGATCAACAACACCTTCTCAGGCATATCCAACAGAAGCTTGATTTGAACGGCAATTGAATAGAACTGATTCTTCCCCTGACGTCTGAAGTTGAAACATGAGCAGAGCAAAATGAGATTCAACATCAACGTACGTTGGGTTCTCTTTCTTAACACGCAAGCTCAGTCCACGGGCGGTCGGTTGAAATGACTGCTTGAGATTGTTGCACATATCCTGCATCTTGACAACTGAGTCGTTGACATTCTCAGCGCTGTTCTTCATCTCTTTGATGGTGTCAGCTGCTTCTATGAGGTCCCTGTACCTCTCTCTTAATGGATACAAAACATGTGAGAAGTTTAGGAAGAGAGAGGAGAACCTACCCGACCATTTGACGAAGGTCCTCTTTCTTACGCTCAATGTCCTGTCTGAAGGGGAATGATTATTGATTAATCGCATGGCTATGCTGTGCATTCTCTCACCTTGTTTTCTTCTCGATGTCACGGATTTCATGAATGGTGTATTTCTCAAAGAGGACGGAAGACTCCATTTCTCTGCTTACAACGTCTAAGAGACAAAAAGAACAGAATTTTTCATTGAAAATTGTGAAGTTGGATAAGAATTCATTGATTGAAAAACACCCATTAGGAGTTACTGGAAGCTCGCAGCAAACTTTCCCTTTGTTCGCGATAATCCTTGATCACACAATCAAAATTTGCGATACACTATTCTGGCTTTGATAGCCATTTATATCACTCAACCTGAATCGCAAAATCTGATCTGTTTAACAATACAGAATCCAAAATTGCATGATTAATTGATGACTGGAGAACAGGAAATTTCTGCGGACTGCAAATTTTGTGGTTTTATGGCTCAGCCTCAGGCCTGTCATCAATCATGACATGTACCATAAGATGATGAGAGAACTTGTTTCCTCTTCTTTTCTTTTCTTCTTGATTAACTCCATAAGGTTGAGCGACTCAGTTGAATCTGATCAAGTGACCAGGTAACGGTGCTAATGTAGAAACGCCAGCGTTTCTGTTTTGCCAGTTGTCACTCTGGTCAATATAAGATTATAGCCCTATTATCGCTCAGGAAACATCCAAGGCGAGTAAACAACTTGTACGTAGACAACATAGATTCCAATGTGGATTTAAAATATTGAAACATATGTCAATCGTATAAAGAGATATAGCAACCAAGATTAAATGGTGAATTAATAATCGAATTGGAAACAATTTTACTTCTGACGTGGTCTGTCATTTTTGTTGTTCGTATCCGCAAACCAGCTGTACAGAAATTTATTTCGAAATCAATGCAGATCTTAGTTCCATTGAGTCTAGTAAGCACCTTCTTTCAACGAACCCCTTTCTTTCCGACACCAACAGGGTCTCTCCTATGATCAACCTGCATTTAAAAAATTATTTCTATATCGACACTGCCAAGTTCTTTTTTAAATTGGTTGACAACTTCCATAGGCGTCAATGAGAATAGAAGCATGAAATGCTTGCTCGCAGGATCATTCAAATTAAGGTATCCTAAGGTTAGGCGATATGATAATTGCTGTCTGTAGCGTGCAGCAGCACCGAATTCGGCAAACAAGGCAGTGTTGAGATGGCCCAACACAAGATTAAGATATTTTGATGCTTATCAGTCCTCTGTGTTGATAATTAAACGACGTACGCTCCCGTCCGGCATTCAAAATAGAGGTTTCATCACACGATTTGATTGCTGATTTGCTGCCCTTCCCGATATCTCTTTAATGCTTTGAATTACGCAGTCTACTTTATTCAGCTTTGCGACCAGAGGAAATATATATTCCTTATAACAATTATACCTATCCTGCTAGCAGCGATATTGCATCAAAATTACTCAGACCCTGGAGCTGTGGATAAGATATCACAACAGCTGGTTGTTTACAACGGTGGCGAGCTAGCAGCAAGCTGACAGCCAAATCGGCTGACTAGCTGTTGTACTAGTTAGTGGCTGGCTGAGTAACTTGCGGTGGCTCAAAACCATATATCGAAACACACCGGTTTGTAAAATGTTAATTTTTTAGAGGAACCTCTGAAAGCTAGAACTGATTATATAACAGCATAAAGTAGAATACTATAGTGTAATATGGAATAAAAGAAAAAAATATATAATTATATCATGTATGCAAAGCAAACATGTGTAAATGGTTGAAATTTAAAAAGTAATGTGAACCCAGACAACATTCACGTGTCATTGTGATACCTTTATCATGAAACAGAAGTAACTCAAAAAGGAAATGATACATATGCTTCATTTATTTGCAACTTTCTATTGTTTGTTTAAAGAATTATTGCACCAGATTAAAAATATTATAAAATCGAAATTTTTATTTTTTATAATATTTTATTGTTAATAACAATAAACAGACGAAGGGAAATAACATAACATAGAAGACTTCAAAATACACACAATGAAACCAGTATACAGAGTGGTCCAAATGTAGTGTATCTACTCCATGTTAGAGATTTCAAAGCTTACAATGGCACTGCGCTTCTCTAATAAAGTGTTACAAAACAGGTTGCTCTCATGATCAAGTAGGCCTTGCAGTGCATAATAATAGAATGCATCGTACATTGTAATTTGACTGTCTGGATGGTGGAGGTGTTGGCAATCAATTGTATTATGTCGCCAAACAGCTCTGACTTTTTCAGCACTTTTTGTTCGAGAATAATGTTGTTACAATCCAAAAGTGTTATTCTGTCGTTATTCTGGTACGTAGCATATCGCATAAATAATGTAACAACCTACTTAAGAAATAAGAAAAATGAAAATGATAAAACAAAGCAAAGTAAAATACTCACTAAAATCAATGTTTATAGCAGAAAAGTAAAATGCAGTGCAGCGAGCAGCAAACGGCAGAAAACGCGTGCGAAATATTTTTTGGTGACAGTCGTTTAAATTGTACTCATTATTAATTATCTTCGTGCATCCAATACTATTCTTCTTAAATTACTATTGTAGGATGAAAGAAATATATTCTATTGTTTCTGAGTGCTGTTGTTGGGGTTGTAGCACTAATATTTAACTTCTAAAATAAAACAAAACAGATAATTTGTACTGCAACGCCACACAACAGATGCCATTCCACAATACTGGTTCAGGGTTCAGCCTGATTATGCGCACAGAGAAACTCTTAGCGATGACATACCACTCGTATTTAAATGTTCCCCCCTCATTCAAAATCAACTGTTTATTCTATTTCTTCAGATAAATAGATGCAGAGTAGACTACATTTGACCCACTCTGTATAATTTAGAAATTTCTTGTCACATGACAATTGGGCGAGACATCGTCCAAAGTCTTGTGGAGCGTTTTTTATGCAAAGCGTGTCTGGGGCCTGTTTTTCTTTCAACTTCAACTTGGACCGTGACGTCACGTTCCAAACATCATTCATCATTCATACCCACTGGATAAGGAGGTCACAACCGAGAACCTGGAGTGAGTGAGTGAGTGATGGGGTTTTACGGCTCCACCCAAACCATTCAGATGA
The DNA here is from genome assembly GCA_000328365.1 of Capitella teleta. Taxonomy (NCBI): domain Eukaryota; kingdom Metazoa; phylum Annelida; class Polychaeta; family Capitellidae; genus Capitella; species Capitella teleta. The sequence goes on from KB302699.1 coordinate 208,861, forward strand.
TACGGGTGCCAGAACAGAAGGCCCGGGACCGGGGTTTCCCCCTAACTCTTATCAATAAATCCCAAGGGTTCTTTATCCTGCATACCACCATAGACAGTAGTACACAGCGCCCGGCCTTGTTACGCAGTTGGGCAGCACTGCAGAGTCACCGAAGAATTACAATTATAACGAATTACAGTTATAATTCACAATCATGACGCCCGTGGCCTGATCGGGTCTCAAATCCGAGACCTCGACCCCCACGGCATTGGATTGTAGTCAGCAGTTTAACCCACTGAGCTATCCGGTGCCCCCCCCCCCCGAGAACCTGGAAGTTATGGAACAGTTTCAAGTTAAACTGAAGTCTTTTAAGTTTTGCCTTGTGACTTGTTATGCATGCTAGAAATATAATGTAGAAATTTTTTGACATGTGACGGCTTGCGTCCTGGTAAAAAAAAAAAGTAAAAAAAAAAATTTAAATTAAAAAATTAAAATCTGATTGATTGCTTGAATTGATTTCTCAAAAAATTATTCCTTTTGCAAGCTTCATTAGAACTGTCTAGTAGATGTATTATTATTTTCTATTGTTATTATTATAATTTTTATTTTTATTATTATTATTATTATTATTATTATTACTATTATTATTATTATTATTATTATTATTATTATTATTATTATTATTATTATTATTATTATTATTTTATTATTATTATTATTATTTTATTATTATTATTATTATTATTATTATTATTATTATTATTATTATTATTATTATTATTATTATTATTATTATTATTATTATTATTATTATTATTATTATTATTATTATTATTTGATTCTTGTTATTATAAATTTTGTTATCATTATATAATTCAGCTAAAAGCAATTTCTTTTGTTATTAAAGAACTTTTATTCAATCATAACATAAAAGGTGCGAAAATAACAGGTAGCCTCAAATTTATCACTTGTAAAAATTTCTCTCCTAAACTAGCTGACATACTACAGCGAGCCCAATACAGACCTCGCCCGAGAATCTGTGCTACTCCTAAACCAACCCTCGCTGGGGCAGCGCCCCAGTACAAGTTCAGGGCTGACTACGCCCCTGAAGAATCCTAGGTTCCGAAATCCAAGAATAATCGACTCCGGTTTGTCGATATCCTTGGGAGGAACTTTTGATAAAATAAAAACGAATGATTCATGCGTTTCGCGATGTCTAATGGAGATCATCTTCTTTGAATGAATTAAACGGATAAATTACTTAGCACCGCACCCTGCCAAACAGTGTTTGGTGGCTGTTTCTTCGACAGTTTACTCCTCTTAAAACGCTCCTGGTGAAGGCCCTGCCGGCTATTCGTCTCTGAGTCGAGGTTAGCAGACGACGGATGCCTTCGGAATTATCAAGCGATTATCATTATCAACATGATTATATCATTTTCTCTCCTCATATCATGATTAAATCGCTCCTTGTGTGAATTCATCTCATTTCCTCCAGACGTTCACCATGGCTGAGGAGATTGCTCCTTGGTTGGATCCCAGACCTCTTTCTGAGATTGAAGGCCTCCCTACTTTCGGATATCGTCTGAGATTTGATCACGAATTCAAAGAGCCATGCCACCCCTTCATGCTTCCTAAAATCAAACAAATCCCTGGACTTCTTGGCATGTCATGGAGGTACTCAATTGACATTTGTTATTTTAACTTCTGTATATGTGTATTGCTCGTAAAATTTTTATTATGATAATTGAAACACACATTTTTCTTAAACACTGCTTAATCACAGATACACTTACGCTTGGCTCAAGTTCCATCATCAGGGAAAGAAGATGTTCATAGATAATTTGAACCTAGTTCCCTGGAAGCCAATATACGGTTCGTTTTTTAATTTCCCTTCCGCTGCTGATTCTCCTTTTGACAGGGGCTCCTATCGGGGGCATTGGCTGCGGCTCCATTGGTCGTGGGTTTCGTGGAGAGTTCTGTCGATTTCAGATGATTCCCGGAATGTACACTCATAAAACAGTCGAAGCAGACCAAGTGCGTCCTCTGCCACCAATCTCTGCTCTTTAAATTCTTTTGCTTCCAGTTTATTCTCACAGTGCGCAAATCAAACGAGACCATTCACCAGTGCGTTCTTTCGCCCCTTAAACTCAAGGGCAAACGTCTGTCGTCATGGCGCTGGGGTTTCCCGTCTCAACAGGCCACGTACCATGCGCTGTACCCTCGCTCCTGGACGCGATATGAAATCCCGGAATGTGATCTAACGTTGATATGTCGCCAAATTTCTCCCATCTTCCCGAATGATTATCAAGTCGGTAATTGCTAAATTTCTTTGCTTTTGATCAATTTCCTTTTCCATCTCATAGGAGACGTGTTTCCCGGGTTCTGTTTTCGTCTGGGAAGTGATCAACAAGGGTTCGGATGCTGTTGATATCAGCCTGACCTTCACCTTCAAGAACGGCCAGGGAGTGAAGGAAGATCGTTCGGGAGGCGTGTGGAGCAGGGCGTTTCAGGAGGGCATCACCGGCACTGATGACTGCGTCTCTGGCGTAGAAATCCACCAAAAGTTCAACGACCTGCCCTGTGTGTATGGAGTGGCCGCTAAACATGGGGTGAGCATCATCATGCTGGTCGTTTGCCGTCAGTTCTTATTCTTATTCATTCTTATCTCTCAGCCCGGTATCAACGTCAGTGAGAAATCTTACTTCAATCCTCAAAGCACGGGAGAAGAAGTGTGGAACGACCTCCTTGCTGAAGGCTCTCTGAAATCTACTCCAGGTTTGCTTCTCATCGATACAATTCCCGACGTCAATTGTAACGTTTCGTATCGTTCATAGTTTCTGGTTCAGAAACAGCCAAAGGCGAAGAACTAGCGTGCGCTGTTTGCGCTAAGACGACCATATCTCCTTATTCGCATACATCTCTGACATTCTCTCTCACGTGGGACATGCCTATCATCCACTTTGGAGCGAAAAGAAACAAATATCACCGGTACGTCGCGTGTAAATATTTCCTCTCTTAATTGGTTACTTCGCAGGCGTTACGCTCGCTTTTTTGGGCATGATGGTTGCGCGACTCCGAGATTAGCGGCTCACGCTCTGAATCACTTCACGTCGTGGGAGGAGAAGATCGCTGAATGGCAGCAACCCACCCTCAAAGCAAAGTACCATTCGCACGTTCACCAGCGTGATGCTGTATCTTGAATTTTCAGTAAGCTGCCCGCTTGGTACAAGTCTGCCCTCTTCAATGAGACGTATTTCATCAGTGACGGGGGCAGTGTTTGGGTCGATTCGATTGACGTCAAAGATGCGGTGTCTGAACATCCCTTTGTGCAGGAGTTTGGCAAATTTGCATATCTCGAAGGTTTGTGTTAACAGCTTGGTTCAAACTTCAAACTCTTAAAGTTTAATTTTTCATTGTATATCATGCTTTGATGCTTTGATTTCCTGTAATGGATATTTCTTGTAATCACACGTGTTATGTAATCTGAGGGAAACAAAGAGGGTTGAGCACTGTGTCTAACAATATCTGCTTCATGTTCAGGGCACGAATATCGCATGTACAACACCCTTGATGTCCACTATTACGCTTCCTTTGCACTCATGAAGCTCTGGCCGAACCTTCAGCTCTCCCTGCAGTATGACATTGGTGAGGTGTTCATCTTGCGTACGTATGCCCTTTAACCTCTCCTCTTTCTCAGCCTCTTTCGTGCACGGTCGAAGACCCCAAACTGGTGAAATTTTGCATGAATGGAAAAATCGACGTGACTAAATCAGCCAACAGCATTCCTCATGATGTTGGCGATCCAGGCGAGAAATAAATAAATCCGTTATGATTAACATTTACTAATTAAATCCGCAGATAACGAACCATGGTCCCGGTTAAACGCTTACATCATTCATCCAACCAACGAGTGGAAGGATTTGAATCCGAAGTTTGTGCTCCAGGTGTATCGTGATTATGTCTTCACCAAAGATGAGCAGTACTTGTACGAAATGTATCCTCAATGCAAGGTATGTGGGCTTTATTCTCGGCTTAATCGTCACCACACATCCTCAGGCTGTCATGGACCATTCCCTACGCTGGGATGTTGACCGCGATGGAATTATCGATAACTCGGGCTTTGCTGACCAAACCTACGACGCATGGACGGTCACGGGGGCCAGGTGAGCGGGCGTTTGGTCGGATGACCTTTGACCCATTTGGGGTTCATTTAGTGCGTATTGCGGTGGGTTGTGGCTGGCAGCGGTGAAGGCTTTCACTGAGATGGCGCACCGACTGGGTGTTGTTGAGGATTTGATGAAATACGAGGAAATTCTGGAAAGAGGAAAGAAGAACTTTGAGGAGAAATTATGGAATGGTTGGGTTGACTGTGCGACTGTTCATTCGGGATAAAATGCTGTAATCTCGCAGGTGAATACTACAATTACGATTGCAGTGAAAGCGGGCACCATGACAGCATCATGGCTGACCAGATGTGTGGCCAGTGGTTCCTCAAAGCCTGTGGTGTGGCAGATAACGCGGTTGGTTCACTAGGCCGTCTCCTGTGAAACCGGGTCAATTATTATGTAATACATTCCAGGTCTTCCCCTCGGCCAACGTGAAGAGGGCGCTTGAGGCTGTGTTCAAACACAACGTGCTTCCCTTTGACGGGGGTCGGATGGGGGCCATCAACGGAATGAGGCCAAACGCAAAGAAAGACGTCACCAGCTGTCAATCGGATGAATTCTGGACCGGAGTGACATACGCCCTCGGTGCAACTATGATTCAAGTGGTCAGCATTCAGTTTACACAGAATATGTATTTTTTTTCCTGGTGCAAAACTGTCTCATTTTATCTGCAGTGTTTTGATGATTCAATTCTCGATTGTTCTCATTTCAGGGTATGATTGACAAGGGCTTCCAAACTGCATACGGAGCATACCATACGTGTTGGGAGCGGTATGGTTTGGCATTTCAAACGCCGGAGGCTTATTTCGATAACAGACGCTTCCGTTCTCTGGGCTACATGCGTCCATTGGCCATCTGGGCCATACAACACGCGGTCGAGAAATTCCATCCACAATTCTTTGAAAATCCTGCATTCTAACGGATATTTTTGTGTTCATTCTTATTCACAATTATTTATGGGTCCATACGCTTGCAACATCTCTTTTTATTTCTATTTTTATCGAGTATTATATTTTGATGATTTTTCTTCTCTTTACACTTACGGCATCTAGTAACTTTTTCCGGTGTATCAGTGTTGCTATGACGACGCAATGCTCTTATCAATAATCTGCTGCAGTTGTGTACAATGTTTTCCGTGACGTTGTTTAACGTTTGCTGAGCTCGTGAATATTTCCTGAATGTAGCAAAACAATTGTTATTTTCACAAAATTTACTGCGCTAACTATGGCATAATTGTTTTGGTGGAGCATCAGAATTGAATGAAGCCGTTTGACTCTTATTAAATGTATAATTTATTCTAAACCTGCATTTGAGAGGTAAAATGAAAGCAAAATAAAATTCTGTGTTAAGAAGATTTGTATCTCTCAAACAATAACTGAAATTATGCATAGTTATTTGCACAATTCACTTTGTCAACAAGATTCACAGATCTGGAGGCCACAACGGAAGTTTATCAGAACAGTTGTTTCCGTGCGTTTATTCACTGCTCACATATTATACTGCTCCTCATTTCAACCAATTAAATTGTTGTACAGCTGCAGTTCAGTGCTAAGTGCAATATAGTTGTAAGGTGCTTCGTTTTCGGCTTTATTTATCTTGTATTTTATAATTTTACTCTTTCTTTGTTATTATTTTTTTCTGTTTATTATTCTGTACTTATCTACATATTTTTTGTTGTCGACTAACGTTTTTTGTGTTTTTCACCTCCAATCTTTACTTCATTTAATTACTACTTTTACAGAGATTGGGTATAATTTTATTTTATTGAATTACTTGATGTAAATTCTGAATTTTATCTTCAAGCAAACTGATGACTAAATTCATAATTGATTTGAAATATTTTAACAAAATATATAACATGTATCTCTTATGTCTCGTGACGCTAAAATTAAGATCAGTTTTTATATTTTAAACAATTCTTGGCATTTTAACTCTTAGTTATTTTCTATTTATATTATAACATTGTTTATTTACTTATTGAGCTTCATTTTATCATTCCCCTGTTCATATTTTATCGTTTTTCTGCATTCAATGGAATCAATAAATAATTATCATCTGAGTTTCAATTTTTCCGTAGCTACGTGCAGAGCAGTTTTCCGAGTGAGGCGAACGCCAGCAATTGCTTTGCCGAGCAATGAACTTTGCCGAGCCGGGTCTTTTTCACGGAAATTCCCGAGTCAACTTCAGGTTTTTGTTCAAAGTGTCCTCATCGCACACACTCACGCTTCATTGCACCATTGTTAAACAACTGTTAAAAACTACTCACCCAGTTATTGCTACGATTTGCCAAGGTTTTGTGTTCCTGTTACAATAGCACTAATCCTGTTGTATCAACTTGCTGCACACTCACGTACAATAGGGATCATCCAGTGCAAGGGATGCATTGGTTGATTCAGATGCGTTTGCACATTAGATAAGTGCAGCCAGCAAGCATTATATGGTATTATCTTTGGTATATTCATAAAGAGTTGCCAATGACCTTTAATTTGATGCAAAGGGAAATTAAATACCTCTTCCAGTTAAGAAGTTATGACCATTTGAATTATGCGACCGTCGGGATGTCAAAATGCATGAAAACGCGATTGAATAATAATAAATTATTGCTCTAAATTTTTATCACGCACGTACGTCACCATGGTAACGGAGCGTATTTCAGAGTTCACATCATAACCCGTAGAATGATCCGTTGTAAATGCCTTCCTTTGGCTACACTTGTAAACCGAGAATCTCATGAAAACTCATAATAGAATGCCGGTATGTATCGTAACTGTATGCGCTTGAAGCCTTGAAATTATCGCCTTTTCATTGTTAAATTAGTACATGATGACTGCAAGTCAAGCAGAGGGTCTAGTTCAAAAATGCACATAATTGTTGTTGCATTTCGAAGTTAAGATGTTGACCTACCGGAATACAGTGAAACTCGAAACTTGAGAATATTTTCGCCTCGGGCGGTTTTATTCTTATGATTATATCTTTCTTACGCTCAGTGCCAATTTAGACTGATTTCATAGTGCCAATATAAGTGGCCGTTCACATTTCACCAGCCACTATTAAAGGTTCACCTTTTTTACCTCTCTATGAAAACATTAAATTTATTTTCTTTCTAAATGGTATCTTCATTTTGATGTTCTTAATTCTTGCACTATGACCTCATTTTGCAGATGCTCTTGGCTTTTATCATTTTACTTGATCTTCGATTGACATCCGAGCAATGAGTTCCTTCAAATAACAATCAGATCAAAGGGAATTCAGCGCCAGAATAGAACATGAACCCCAAAGAGATAAATGCAAAGTCGCTCAACTTGCTCACTAGCAATTGGGGCTGACAAATTGCATGCATTTACTTTATCTAAATATAATGAGCCGAAATGATGACTGAAGATCATAACGCATAAGTACGTTATGATAGACGTCATCGATTCTTCCTGAAAGCTCCAGTCAGAACGTTTTCATTTGTATTTAAAATATAAGTTATGTAAATGGAAAATACAAATCGATGAAGGTACATGTAAACATTTCCTATAAGGTGAAGTTGAATTAAAATTCATCGGTCCATTATGTAAAACAACGCCTCCCAGTCGGGGAATTGAACCCCGGTCTCCCGCGTGACAGGCGGGGATACTCACCACTATACTAACTAGGAATGGCTGTGAAACATAATCTCAAATGCAGAATATATTTGTGGATCTATATTAAAGAACTATCAATGCTCATATTTAAATAAATGAGTGCTAGTGCATCGAACGTGACTGCCCATCCTTCTATCACTAACACATGTCCTGTATTCATTGTGTACACACACAGTAGCACATGCATACACCAGTCATGTGCAGTGATTTGGGGTTTTACGGCTCCACCCAACCCGTTCGGGTGATACGGGTGCCAGAACAGAAGGCTCTTATCGATAAATCCCAAGGGTTCTTTATCCTGCATACCACCATAGACAGTAGTACACAGCGCCCGGCTTGGTTACGCAGTTGGGCAGCACTGAAGAATTACAATTGTAATTCACAATCACAACGCCGTGGGCTGATCGGGTCTCGAACGCGGGACCTCGACCCCCACGGTCGGCATAGGATTGCAGTCAGCGGTTTAACCCACTGAGCTATCCGGTGCCCCCCTTACCAATGTATAGGATACACAGGTGAAATAATATAGTCACCACTCTCGGCTGGCTATGAGCTGATGTCATTATTGTTAATAATATTATGCAACGAGTGGCATTGCTGGCATCCGAGTTCCTTGATTCTCAATTTTACATTAAATTATTGCACATTGACAATATTATTAAAGTAATATTGTCAATAAAATTATTGACAATATTATTAAAATATCACAATCATTTTCACCGATCAGTGCATGTATACAGCCAATGTTATAATAGCACACACAGGTCACGTGACAGGTGTAGGTGGCGAAGCAAACGACCGGTTCAATCTGAGCACGTGAACTTCGAAAAGATGACAGGGATGTACGTAACTACACGTATTGCAAAATTTAATATTTAGATGAAGTAAACTTAAACATTATAAATTAGATTAATGAAGAAAGTACGCAAAAAAACAACAACATATTTACACGTAGGAAAGTGTTCATTCCATCGGAGAACATGTCTCAGCATCTTCTCTCTGTTCACGGATTCTTTCTTGGACGTTGTCCATCAGTCGGCCTCTGGTCATCGTTTCCGATATTTGCTGCCGGCGGGCGAGCGACCGGCAGGACACCACCTCCCGGCGCAGCCGGCGTGGGTTCGGCAGCCGCCGTTTAGGGGTGAGAGTCGGCAGAGACTTTGACGGGCGGAATCTTGGATGGCAGTAGGGCGAACTGGGTAAGGCGTCCGGAGACTGTGGTGAGCAACAGGCACCTGTCGTATCCATGGCAACGGGGTACTCTTGTCCTAGTTCAGCATCTTCCTCGGGTGTCGATTTTTCAGGCACATGCACCGCTTCTTCTGTGATGGGAGAGAGATGCTCATCTCCTGGTTCAGCATCTTCCTCGGGTGTAGATGTTTCAGGCACATGCACCGCTTCTTCTGTGATGGGAGAGAGATGCTCATCTCCTGGTTCAGCATCTTCCTCGGGTGTCGATTTTTCAGGCACATGCATCGCTTCTTCTGTGATGGGAGAGAGATGCTCATCTCCTGGTTCAGCATCTTCCTCGGGTGTAGATGTTTCAGGCACATGCACCGCTTCTTCTGTGATGGGAGAGAGATGCTCATCTCCTGGTTCAGCATCTTCCTCGGGTGTAGATGTTTCAGGCACATGCACCGCTTCTTCTGTGATGAGAGATAGATGCTCATCTCCTGGTTCAGCATCTTCCTCGGGTGTCGATTTTTCAGGCACATGCATCGCTTCTTCTGTGATGGGAGAGAGATGCTCATCTCCTGGTTCAGCATCTTCCTCGGGTGTAGATGTTTCAGGCACATGCACCGCTTCTTCTGTGATGGCAGAGAGATGCTCTTGTTCAGCATCTTCCTCGGGCGTCGATTTCGTCAGGCACATGCACCGCTTCTTCTGTGATGGAAGAGAGATGCTCTTGTCCTTGTTCAGCATCTTCCTCGGGCGTCGATTTTGTAGGCACATGCACCGCTTCTTCTGTGATGGCAGATAGATGCTCTTGTCCTTGTTCAGCATCTTCCTCGGGTGTCGATTTTGTAAGTACATGCACAGTTTCTTCTGTGATGGGAGATAAATGCTCTGGTATGAACTCCTTTGTGAGTGTGTTCACTGTCCTGAATCTGGTCATGACCGGTTCCGATGGTTTGCGCAGCTGACGAGTCGTCAGTGTCACCTTGAACCCAACTCGTTTGCGGATGAACTTTGCGGTGGACTTGAAGATCTTCATGCTTGTGACTGAGCGCTAGTAGGCTAATAATATGGCCTCATCATTGGTCGCCTTACCTTTTATATCCGTTCTTGATCGCTTCTCAGATGACACCAGAGTCGGCGGTGGAGTTGAAGGCATCTCTAGCGGTTAAAGTCGCCGATCGACGCTGGAGTTGAAAAGCGCAGAGTTCTCTTTGAGCGCATTGTTTTCACGGCTTTTTCATTTTGATCTTTTTTAATTGCGACCTCTGAGTTAGCTACAAACAGTTATTAATTAACCGTCAGAGTAAGTTAAATAAAACATGCTCCATGTTAAAGAGCATAATCCCTGTGCTTCCATGTGGTGACGTAATTCTTATTATGCTTCATAAAACACAGTACATCAATGTATCAATGTATATCGCAATATATTATTATGCATGCACAATATCAAACCCACTCAGCGTACGTTGAACTTCAAAGTGTGTTTCTCTCTCTCCACAGTGATCCAGAGAGCGGACAACACATTCTTACGAAACATTGAGGCAGTCTGGCTCATATATTATAAGCAAAACAGTTACGTACTACGTAGGCCTATACGACATGGATTGAGCTTGGAATGTCTGCTTATCTGCTTGCCATAATTACATCTGCCAAACGGCGATTCCAATCATCCGCACACGTCAACACAAAGTGAGAGTTATTCTGCGCTCGTGTTCAGCATTGATCGCCTGCATGGGGGATGACTGGTTGACCTCTGACCTCCACCTTTGGATTGAACATTTCACGCTTTATCATGTAGGGCTACTGAGCTAAATAGGTAACTTTGACCGCAGTATGCTAGCATTTGATTCCTGAAATTTTGAATATGAAATACAGTTTTACATCGATTCTACGGCTTCCGGTTAATAGAACAAGGTGTCTTTGCACAGGTTTGCTGTAAAGTTTGAGTTTAGATTTGAAGGGAGCGAAAGAGGAGAGAGAGAGAGAAAGATAGAGGGCAAGGCCCTGGTGTGACGTTTGCGAGAGAGTGAAAGTGTTTATTGATTGTTCTATTACTATAATTTTGATTTATTACTTTTGGTTGGTTTATGAGTTATCTAGTTAGTAGTAAAAAGAAAACTGAGCTGTAAAATGGAAGAGAGACACCAAAACAAGTATCAATCGGGTAAGATCTGCATTTGAGAACTTACGAAGCATTGAGGGGTTGAGGTCGACATTTGAGAACTTGCTATAAGCATCAAACAAGTGAGGTCGGCATTTGAGAACTTGTTGTGAAGTCTATTCATATAGTAGAAAATGTTAGGAATTTTGAATATGACTTAAATTATGTGATACGAAATAGCCTATATCTCTGACACCGCAGTGTATATACCATAATAATTATGTTTTATGTCACGAACCACCAACTGAGATGACCTCTGAGATGACCTCTGAGATGAACGACGAATGCGCGCTGCTTGGCGGTGTCGTTGATTCTGTATTTCAAAAAACAATTATGATAAAATGACCAAATATAAAACAGATACTGGTTTATATCTAGATCATATAATTATTTAGATCAATATAAATGATAATTATTGTGTAATTTAATGTACCGATTCAAAGAAAAAGGCTTCGTTGTAAGACTTGACACAACAATAAAAATTTCCCATATACTGTGCATAGACTTATCAATCACTCTTCGTCAATTCATGTAAAACGAGGCAACAGCTCACAATTACAGTGACAAGAGGTTCAGCTTTGCAGAAATTGTGCAAATCAAATCGCAAAACTGATTGAACGAGAGCACGTGATGACATCATAAGGGTCACGTGATGTCACATATAAGGGTCACTTGATGACATAAGGGTCAAATGTAGGTCGAGCAAATTAATGGTCGACACAATAACAAACTTGCATAAATGACAAATCGTGCAAAATTGGTGATAGTTCCGCAGGTATCAGCTATAATAATAATATATAATAATAATTATATAATACTTATGAAATCACCAGAAATTACGCACAGGTGCTTTTTGTCTAATACGTATGTGATAAGTGTTTCGTCACCACTTGATTAGCCGTCTGAAGCGTGCACCACAGGACATATAAATGCAGGAGCGCTTCGATCGTCGGTGGTTCTCGATCGTTGGCATGCGTTCCAGTATTCTCCAGGTGGTTTTGTTCATCACATTGCTTCATGCAGTGGCTGCGGGTCAGTTGAGCTTTACTTATAGATATACTTTCGAGGGTTGTTCGAATATTTCTCGGCCTTACATAGAACGCCTAATCCCACAAAGTTGAAATTGAATATAGGTCCGCTTTCCAGATGAAATTTGCAAGCACCGAATTTCCTAGAAAGTCACGTAATCACTTCTGGTGCCAATTTGAGTGAAGCAGGGGGGTCGGCAATTCGTCATAATGCGGCAAACTCCTCATTTACGAGATAATTCAAAATCGATTTTAGACTGAAATATCGAAGACATCATTTTAAGTGAATTATACAAGTATTTGTTAAATTTTCATGTTTATATCACATGTATTTGCCAAGTTTTTATGAAATCAATTAATCTAAAATAGGCCCCGTAAAAGTCCTGTAAAATTATGGTCCCAAAAGGTTATGGTCCGGTAAAAGCCTTTCCATGTAAAAAATATCATCACTTTATCATGCAAAGTTTTAAGGCAGCAACAGATGCCTCAAGTATATATGTTTTTTTCACATAATACAAATATTTAACATATGAGGCAAAATAATTATGTATAATGGCTGCTTGGCTGTTTTATCGAATGAATGAAAACTAGGTGGGTATTTTGAAAGCACCTTCTTAGCGCTATTTGTTGTCGACAGAACAGCTAATTAATGTGCCGATAAATTTTGGCGCATGCGCAGAGCGACGCAGATCGCGGTTAACCTACTTTCAGAGGTGGGACAGATATTTCATTTTCTAACATGGCTTTAAATTGAGGACTTGAATTTGCGAAGCGAAAAATTCAAGATATACAGCGTTAAAGGAAAGATCGTGGCGTTTCTACTACGGGATATCGTAAAGCAGAATAAATGGAACTGTGCGTGTGTGTTGATCTTGAGCGAGATCCTGACTTTTCGAATGAAAATTAAATTTATTAAATCGTGACATATGATGATTGATGATGCAAATTAACAAAATTTACTAAAAATTTGTGTTTTAATTGAGATCTTTAACGAAGACAATAATAGATAACTCCCTTAATTGGCTCTTTTTGATCTATATACGATGTATGAATGCACCAAAGAGATTCGAAGCGCCACCAAAGCTTTTGTGCTCTAACTGTGATCCTTAACTAAGATCAAAGAATGAATGCAACCATCTCATGGCATCTGATACGGAGACGAACTCCCGTGCCAGCTAATTGCAATTGAAGTCACTCGGTGCCCCAATACGGACAGTGTATGGGGCTCCCCCCAAAAAATCATGATTATCTGAACTTTATTGATGATTGGTTTAATTATGCACGTACAGCACATGATGTATTATGCACCCAATGTGTTTTACATGGCATTACACACTAAATGCCAAGTTCATTATTTTACGATATCATATACATGTAGCTGTCCAATGCGCTTAAGCTGCTTACTCTGGTGTCCTGACAGCAGACGNTTTTTTTTTTTTTTTTTTTTTTTTTTTACAGG
>KB302699.1:222674-237231 GCA_000328365.1 Capitella teleta
TTCTGTATAGACTAAACATTATACAGTAGACGTATATAGTACGTGAATGTGCACAAGTTCATCGCTCGCATGTGTCCATGACGTCCACACTATGACCAAACACTTCCCTCCGGTATTTGGCCATTAGACCTACTTTAGATTAATTGATTCCGATAAAACTTGCCACTTGGCTCCCACGTGCGTATTAATTTCAAAGTCGCACCAAGCGACGTTTATGAACTTGAGTGTAAGCAATAAGAAGGTTTTCTGCTTCTTCGAGATGACCTTCTGCTGCGAAATCGAAGCTTCACCATTTACTAGTATTAACATGAAAATGTCTTTTGCAAATAATTGTATAATTCACTTAATGCTTTCCAGGTTCTATCAATGTTAAAATACGGCCAGTATTGGTGCTCTTTTTGGGGTTCATTTGACCATTTTATAACAATTTCATCAAACACTCACCAACGTATTTTTATTTTATGTTATTGATGCGTCTATGAGGAAACTATCAAAGGTATTAGTTGGAGGATAATAGTCGAATTTGAATCATCTCGTAAATCTGGAGTCTGCTGCATTTCGACGAAATGCCGACCCCTGCTTCACTCAAATTGGCGCCAGAGGTGATCACGTGACTCTCTGAAAAATTCATCTGAAAAGCTACTTTATATTCAAGTGAGTTTTCAACTTTCTGTTATAACGCGTTCTATGTTAGGCCGAGAATTTTTCAAACAATCCTCGTATATAATTTTATAATTTCCTTATATGACTCATATGAGAAAAAGCTACTCCACGAACGGAACTCATATAGCGTTACCTTGCGTGTTTAAATAGAGATTAAAAATTATGAGGCTTTGAGTGATTTCAGTGGTGGTTGCGTTGTGTTGTTTTTTCCGTATGAAAAGGACTTCAATTAAGAAATATATTAATACATAAATTTATGTTCTCTTTCTTTGTATGTCTCCCGCAGATGAATTTCTCTTCACAACTATGGATCCGTTGCTTAACGGACAGCCGCATCCCATAAACGATTCATCACTAGCGGCTGCTTTCAACATGAGCGTAGAGCTCCCCTGTCCTGCATGGCACGTCTGCTATCCTGATCAATGTGAATGTTCTACAGCTCTTAAAGTGCAAACACAATCTTCGCAATGCAGTTGTCACATCAGCTGTTATGCATAAGGAACATGTTGTTTAAATTTTGAAGATGCTTGCTTATACTTGCGGTCCTTCCCAGCCAATGCTATAACTACGATAAGAACATCTTGAAAGACCTAGTTTCATTAAGGGAATCAAACTCTCTGAGCGACATGAAAGCCGCGATGAATCGCCGTAGCAAATTGGTGCGGACAACTCTGATAGTGATGGGTTCAGAGGAAATTCTTTCGGTGATTCGATGCCCTCCATGTTACGAAAACTCTACATGCATAACTAATCGAATCTGCGAATCTGAGCATTTTACTAATCTCCGGCAATTAGTTCCATTGGTTATAGATAGTCAGGTGTATCGTAACCAGTACTGCGCTCTCTGCAATGGTATTGAAATCCCTGAATATCCACAGACCATAATATCTCAAGTTTCTTGCCAAGCTTCAGTTTCTAGCGAAGTTTATGATTACTACGACTCAGGAGATTCTGAAAGTTTGTTGAACCTGATGAACAACAAAATGTGTTTCATGTTGTACGAACCGTTTTCGTGAGGTCCTGTTTAATTATGACGAGATTGACACAGCTTGTTCCGCATACCCTTCAACCGTCGGTTACCAAAGTGACGACATATACAGCTTCAAGAATGGTCACTGCGCTCTTTGCAATGGTTACAACTTAGAAAGCATTCCAGACATCCGATGCATTTGCTTTGCAAATACGCGTAACCAACATGACTCCGATTGCTTGCGGGTGAAAGCGATTCGCGGGTCAATGGCTGTTCCCCCTTTCGTTCCCTTTTTTTCAGTATTGCACTGGACTTCTCGGTTCCAGGCTCAGACTAGGCAAGCCTCGAGAAGTTTCACCATCGGCCATGCGCGCAATATTGACAATAGTTGGACTTGATAAACGATTCGTGCGTTGAAAGACTTTGCCCGCGCATGGGTTAATTGTATAGGATGAACAAGCTCTGTTTGGATCCAGAACGCTTTCAGGTGTTCAAGATAAACTCATCAACCGAATTAACCCTGGACATATGTGTGGGAAGCAGCACAGATAGAAATATATGGAGTCTGGAAGAATACGCTGCGACCATTATCAGGACACTAACTGATTTGACAAATTTCGATTCGTGGTATCACGTGATCAACAACACTAAAAAGTGCAATTTGGCCGAAGTGTCCCATGATATTCAATTATGGTTTCCTGATTATAATATTGATTCAACATACGAAGGTAACGTATTTTTTTTTCCATTCTATCATTACACGGATATCGTGAATGACTTGAAAGATGCGTATGGCGTTACTATCCTGTCCATTGAGATCAATAGCCAGTTAGAATGCCCAAGAGGCTTCAGAAAAGTCATGGTCAGAGATCCCATCGTTTCGTACGAGGAGCCAAGCGAGCAGCCACCCTTTGACCTCTATTTCTTTCACGGTGAAGTGTACTTTCGATTATATGCTGCTCAGTTTGACATGCTACTCGAGCCCGGGCGACACAAAATGCTCATTGAAATAGTCAAAACTGAAACAGGGTTGCATTTCTTTTCGTCGGTCGAACTCTGCTTCATCGTTAACGCGACGTGTTCAACAGTACACGAGTCACACGGTTTGGGAGATGAATGTTACTGAGCCATAGGTCGATCTAGCGAAGCAGGCGATTTCTATAAAATTGTGGGGTTGCCTTCAATGTACGTCGTGGGAAGGCGTCTTCACGATCCTCTGCGCTGTTTTGTCGATTGTATTTTTGACGGGCACCCTTTGCGTCCATTGCATCTTCCCAACGTTGTTGAAGGCCGGAGGAAGGTCGTTCATTCACCTGTCGATCAGCCTCCTTGGAGCTGAAATTGGTGTTTTTTGTTCGGCTTTCAACGTGTGGAATACTTTGGCATGTTCCTTGCTAGCTGCCTTTCAGCACTTCACGTGGCTGGCCTCATTCGCATGGACCGCCATTCTCTCTTGGGACATATTCGAAACCTTTGTTCTCAAGCACGGAGTGATGAAGACCATGCAGAGGAAGTACAAGGTCTACTACACGGTTGGATGGGGCATCCCTACGTTGATTGTTCTGACTTGTGGGGTTCTCCACTATTTACACCATTTCCAGTACGGCAGTGCATACAGTTGCTGGATCTCCGGGGCTCTGCAACTTGGTCTCTCCTTCGGCCTCCCAGTTGCCGTAACTGTGCTCTTCAACATCATCCTCTTTTCGATTGTGGTTTCAAAGATCACGAGATCAATGAATGTGGCCGAGAATGTGGGTCAAACGTACAGCTACAGACAGCGCTTCATTCTCTATTGCAAGATGAGTTCAATCGTTGGCTTCACGTAGCTGTTTGGCTTTCTCGCTAATATTGCGGCTTTGAGTTCCCTTCAGTATGTTTTCATGATCTTTGCTGAGCTGAGCGGATTCTTTGTGTCAATTTCGTTCACTCTCAGTTCAAATTCGATCAAAATAATCCGATCTCGATTGAGCAGACCAGGCCAAACTGCTGTTACAGCGGTAAAGAAAACAAATAGGTTTTGATAGAATTTCACAGCATTATGATAATAATATTATGTTATATAATCACAAGATGACTGATTTTGACATATTTTTATCGTACGTGTACTTGTTGTCTATAGTTAGAACTGAATCATCCATGGCCTTGTCTTTTAAACCCTTTATATATTTGTTGAACATTGCACCTTGGCACATAAATGGCATATATTTATTAAATTGATTATTTAAATTGATATTTCCTCTTTTGCGATATATTTCACTGATTTCCATTCCATTGTTTTTAAATCCCAATCGATGAAAAATCCTTTATATGTATCGCCTCTTTTGTCATATTTATCCATACTTAATGTACACGCATGAAGTTTTGTGACTAAACATTAATCAATATAGTGGGATTTTAGGTATAATGCAGTGCATATGATGCAAGTGAATGTGAGGATCTATATCACTTGTTGAATACTTTTAATTTACTATCTTTCTATTTCTCTATATTGCTATATTAAAAAAAATGTATCTTGTGATTAAATAATGAACTCACTATATAACTACAGCTGACCACTAATAGTTCCTTTGGATAACTGTATTTTGTGTATATGTATTATAATTTATTCGTTGTCACTTTTGATAACTCTCGTTTGGTGTGGTCTTGAATCTTGATATGTCTTATAATTGTATAACAATTGTCTCCCTAGCTCACTTTTCATTGATTTCACTTCAATAAATGCACTTTCACCAAATTCTCGGCCTGGCGTTTCAAGTCTCATATAATCCTGCCGCACTTGAGCTGCAGTAGGAATTTTCATGGAAGGTGCGTGACCGCTTCAGGGAAACCAAGATGGCTAACATGAGCGCACGTGGAACGGTTTGAGTTTTATTTGGTAAAATAATGGTGTGAGCTAAAGGTGTGTTTTAACCATGGCGATAACAAAATAGAAAAGAGTACATGCCAATAAATGGTTGAGAAAAATATAAAATGCACAGGTTATAAATTAACATGCAAAAACGACCGCACGTGTCAGTCTTCCTCTGACAAAGATGAGTCATAATGTTGCCATGGTAACGGGATAGTCGGGCTTCTTGTTCTATTTTTTAATGAACCTATGTTCTAAACGATTAAGTGTTATTGCTTCGCAATGTCGCTCATAGTTTTTGTGTCTGTAAGTTTCTAATAGTTGCTTGTACAAAAATCAAACTTGAGCTTCGTCGTAGGTAATGCGTATAGTCCATTTATTTGAGAATTACCCACACATCTAGACGAAATTGACACCAAATGATGGCCAACTTAAAAACATCGAGAATCTCCCATAAACTTGACTCGCTTTTCAGTAATTATAGACAATGATTGGTGTTCT
The DNA here is from genome assembly GCA_000328365.1 of Capitella teleta. Classification (NCBI taxonomy): domain Eukaryota; kingdom Metazoa; phylum Annelida; class Polychaeta; family Capitellidae; genus Capitella; species Capitella teleta. Next base: position 227,657 of record KB302699.1, read on the forward strand.
CAATATGATTTCTGGGTTGAGGCTGGGGGAATAAGCCAAATCTATTTTGCTTGCAAACAAGTGTCATGTCACACCTACATGAACGAAAATTTTGAAGACGGGTCCATGGCTGATTGTGTGTGCTTTACGCCCAGAAATGACAACATTTTGAAGTGGGACTGTGGGATTCAGCTTTCATTCTTCTGGGATCGAATAAAATCAGTGATTTATTCCATCGTGGAAGCTATAGGAGATCGCCATTTACATGAGAGGAACCATTTATCAAATCGAGGATGGTATCGGTCATGTGAATGAGCTCAAAATCCTCAGAAGAGTTTAAAACTCTTGTACAAGAAAGAGATCGTAGACTAAACGGGATAACATACTAGAAAAAATAAAGATCAATTAAGAGAGAAAATAATTTATTTGAATAAAAATGGTGTATGTATGACGCAAGCACAGCTTGACATAAACCTATAAATGCAAGAATGAACACTGTTGTAAAATTATTTAAAACGAAAAAATCAATAGAATACATTGGATAAATAAAAACAAAAACAAAAAGAAAACAGAGACCATGACTTATCCGATGATTGACGATCACAACTTTTACATGCATAGATATATATAGATAATGGATGTATTATAAACAAGATGGGACAAGTATCGCTTCTTGTCACTGTCGTTCTTCTACCACTTTTGTGGCGAGAATTAAACGCATAAGAAATGTCTGTTCCATGTCGATGAAACTTCTTCGACAAGAAAAGAACCCAGAACCAGTGACTGTTACATATATTACATCTGTTGTGAATTTGTGATGACGGTGGAAGTTCACTCACACCATTCTAAGTTCATTCAAACTCGTCTCTGTCAACAATAACGAAATGTTGTCAGTGTTGTATCTGCGTCAGACTTCCGTTGTTGTGCGTTCATAATGGTGGCCGGTCGTCTCAAGTACGCCGTGTTTGTGGCCTCTGCAGGGAGTCCAACCAGTTCTATTCTTCCACGATACGAGCAAGCATCCAAGTAAGAACCCCAAGATTATTGATAGTACGATTGCTAACACAAGGATAGAGGCGCTACTGTTCTCACACGCGCAGACTGCACCCGGATCTGTTATCTTGTCGAATTCGCGACCAGCGTAAACTATTGAAGCAAAGAGAATTAACCAAATTACATGCATAACTAATGAAAGTATAGAGACCTACCCGGGCAATACTGACGACAGAAAGCAGAGTCGGACGCGCAGATCTCGGTGCATCGAGTGCATTCCTTGAGTGCGGGTTCCCACCAATCGATGACACAATGGCAGCCGTTCTTGATCACTTCCCATGAGTTGCAGGTGCATGCCTTTTGCGACATTTGTGGAGTGGATGGCATGGTGAGTGGATTCTGTGGAAATAACTGAAAATAAGAGAAAATAAAGAGAGTTGGAATTACATAGAGGGCATTCTTGGGAATTCTGTAAATATTCAAATATAAATATATACCACGTCACACATAACAAGTTGACTAACATTGTATTTTTTTTTTTCTCCAGGAAAATAACCATTATATTTGTCGGGGTCAATCTGATTTTAACCAAAAGTTCTTAGATCGCCTCGTTATTATAGCCCCACTAGGGTAATTATGACTGCTGTAACATTGATTATAATTAGTTACCGAGTTACTATATCCAATGGGCCGACTAACTTAGCTTACCACCTGCCTGCTTGCTTGCAATGACCTAAATGAATCATATGCTAGCTTATTTGAATCCTATCTTCATTGAACTTTTGTATAGTGCAAGTACTTAGTAGTACTCAAGTAGTAGCTCAAGTATAGCGCAACAAAAACCACTATAGTCAAAGATCCCCAAAAATAATAAACTTTCCAGACCAAAAATACCAGAATCGTGGATATAGCTGAGTTGTGGTTATATGGTTATAGGTTGTATTTGTATAACCATAACTTTCCAGACCAAAAATACCAGAATCGTGGATATAGCTGAGTTGTGGTTATATGGTTATAGGTTGTATTTGTATAACCATCAAAGCGTGGTTTTATAATTATAATCATTAAATTAAGGAACCCAACAAATATGCTACGAACTGTGACATCTATCAGTAAAATGACTTAACACAATAATGATAAAACGTCTTACCAGATTTAAGAATTAAAAGCCCACATTCTGTGTTGATGCATGCGTAGTGCTTTGTGGCTATACATAGGGCATATATGGTTATAAAATATTTAAACAATACATCACGTGGTTAAAATTAATTTGGTCTGAATTGACCAATTAATAATTATAATATACAGACCTCGCCCGAGAATCTGTGCTACTCACTCATAATGACTGATCTATTCCTGCATGTAGAGCCTAGTGAGTTGAATCCTAACAATAGGAAATTTAAAATTACATACATCCATTGAGGCACAAATCACACAGTCAGTGACAGTGTTAGCTACAATGTATCGAACTTTCGAATATTCGACCATATAATAATAAAAATTCTACAGTGTCGTACTGATTTAACTCACCTTGAAAATAACAAAATGTGTAGCTGCTTCACTGATGACGAATCGAGGAATGTAGCCAGTGATTTGTTTCTGCTTGTGTTGACTTAATTTTTATATCCGAATTAAACCTCGTTATTGTATAACCACCGAAATTAACCACCAAAGTTAACCATCGAAATTTCCCAGACAAATGCCATACTTAGTATTTTGAGATTGAATATTAAAAGCGCATTGTTGATGCATTACTTTATTTACATGTACATGTGGTCAAGGATAGGATTTCATTTTGACCTGGATATAATTACAACACAATTTACGTAATATTGTTATAAATTGAGGTTTTTTTTCAGTTCGCGGGAACTGATGCACCATGCAGTGTCTAGTTACTTCAGTTCGTGTATCCCAGAACTTAAGGTCATTGGTCAAGACTGTAACAGGATGGCGGGTCAGCAAAATCTCATAAAAAATATGTTGTCACTTTTTGTAGGGTGTGACCGTTAGATCACATTAATTATCAAACAACAGGTGGTGAATTAATGCATAATAGGAAATGCACTGTGTAAATTGTATTTAGAAAGCGCTGAAGGTCGAATTTGAGAGTAAAATATGTAATTTTTAGGAAGACCTGCCAACATTTATTGACACACAACTTTACATTGCTTTATCACCCAAGGCACCCTCTTCTGTGTCATCTGCTGTAGCCACCATCGAAACTGCTGTGACAGACATTAAGACCTGGATGGATGCTCATTTCCTGAAATTAAACGAGGATAAGACTGAAATCCTCATCATCCGTCGTCCATTACTGTGCTCGTCACCGTCGACCATCTCCTCCATCGCCCTCTGTGATTGTGACGCCACCTGCAGCTCCACCGTAAGAGACCTCGGTGTTGTCTTCGACACAAGTTTCGGCCTTGATGGAAGTTCTTATGGAAGTTTATGCAATCGAGGGGCGCCCGCGTTGGAGGCACGCAGGAGATGCCCAGAACGTGCGCATGCGTGGTCCCCAGCCACGGATGAGTGGTCAGCCCTGCGCGCAGAATCCTCACTTGTACGTTGGATTTCAACCCTACAGGACGAATTTTTCTTTCGCTGTTACACGCCCCTTTTTTTGCTGTTTTACCTGTCGTTTGGATCGACCTTTTTCATCATCCCAAGCGTAAGTGTCCAAAATCCTACATGGGTGTACGTTCCACGCAGTTGATACAAGTGATGTCCCTTTGTAATACTATATATACTGTTTCTACTATACTGTTTCTTGTCCACGTGTGACAATCTCAGTAACTTTTCTGTTTGACGGTCCGCATAGCATTTTCTCCATAACCGCCCCATCGCTGACACCTTTGTTCTCAGTCGACAGCCGTAGTATGCTGTATAATTATCATTGCTGTTCGCCGCCTCGATGCCCACAGCCGAAGGTCACCCGACAAGTTCAATCGGGAATATTATCCAGCACCAAACACGATTACAAGGAGTTACACTCGTAGAATATAACACCCGCGGACAGGGAAACGATTAATCATCAAGTCAGTTGGGCATAAGACGAAGAGGAGGATGTGAAGGACACAGCCAGCAGTTCACTGAGTAACGAATGAATGAAATAATAATGCATTTACGTGGCTTCAATTAAAGCAAACAGGAGATGAATTGAAGAATATATTCATTATTCAATCTCAAAATGAACGACCACAATCCAAAAATGCTGTCGTGTTTTTGCCGGACTTGGATAAACGTATCGGATATCAGTGCATCCCTATCATAAACTAAATGAACAAATAGAAATTAAATAAAAAATGGGGGCAAAGATGAGTCAACGTTGCCATGGTAACCCGCGAAGTACACTGTACTGGCCACGGACATTCAATGATGGCATGAATCATGAAGTGAAATCTATCTTCATTTAACAAACCACATTTGACAAACAAATCAACAAAAAGTGGGTGCTTTGAAGTATAGAGTTGTTTTATTATAAAATACATGCAATGTATGAACAAGAGACAAATGAAGTACATTAATAATCACTCCAGGGAGAAAGCTGAAGGGCGTCACATACAGATTATCTGAAAGAAATAAAGACAAACAAAATGAACAAAACGTAGAGAGATAACTAAAAAGATTCACAAGGGTTTCTATAAGACTAAAAGGGCAAGAGAGCTATAGAACCCACGAGATCCCATATGGAAGCAGCCCTAGTTGATCAATCAGATTGGAATGTTTTGAAACACATTCGCGGCTCTATCATGTGATAATAAAAATAGCAAAATGCGCAATTATTATTTGTGATTAACAGGCAGTGCTCTGAGCACATTTGTAGATATTGAACGAAACAAAACAAAATAATACCATCAAGGTGAAAATTCACACGTACATCAATAGAGTGTGGACATTGCCTGCTCAAGCCTCTTGCGTGCGTCCTGAACCCGACTTTCCTGCCGCTTGATATCAATGTCAGTTACCGTGACCGCCTGAGTGAGAAAAAAAAAAAAAAAAAAAAAAAATAAAATAAAAGAGGATTTCTGCAAAGCACGGACCTGAATGAGCGGTTGCTCGGTGTTGATGCTCGCACTGGGGTTCTTCATGAGCACAGATTTGGTGGCGTTCTGCCCTGTGATTGGCTGACTGCTGACATGCAGAGCGGCCGCTATGCTCTGCAATAGGTTCTCAGTGCTCAAATTGGGGCCAGCGCCTGACAGAAGATTTGAGTTGGGGGCGAGATGACTAACACGAGGACTCACCTTGTATGTTGTGAGGAAGGTCGAGAGATTTAAAACGCTCTTCATTCGTGTCGCACGCATGCAGTCCTTCCAGTCGTTTCTCCCAGAAAAGCTGCAAGAATTTACGCAATGGAATCCGCAATATTAATCAGACGCATGGTGAAAAGACGGACCTGTTTGGGCTGTTCCTGTGGGCCGTGCTTGAGGTCGCTTCTGGTAATGCTCTCCGGTCGGTTCCTGATGACCGTCACTGGCTGCTTGAAGATGGAGGCCGTCTGCCGAATGGGCAGCACGAGGTTAGCATCATGCCGCATTCCTGGGGAGATTTACTATGAAAAGCATCGCACAAGAACAAGGCAAAATAAGGTTCAATGGCAATTTTGAGGGATTAATGTCCTCCTTAAAAAGTTGCCTCATTGAGGAAATGACTCAAATGAGAGTATCTTCTGTGTGATATTTCACCGTGAGTATGTCACATGGATTGAGGGTGACATGTGCTAATGGCCCTTTTTAAAGATGTGAGCCAGCTGAGAAAGCTCATGAGCACTGGATATCACGGCTGCGAAAGATGCACACAGATCGGCGTATAATTATGTGATTGGTATACCATGGACATGTCATGTAGCAGGAAATGCTAGAACTTCAAAGAGCGATCGAAGACAATTGAAGAACATCAAAATGGACACTCTCCTGTGTACCATGTTTCCATTAGAGCATGTTGCCTGCCAAATTTGGTTAGATGTCACCCCTTTGAGGTTTTGTGGCTTAAATTATACATGTATTACATAGATTATGTAACATGTATATACATAGATTATATTATATATTTGTGGATATTTTGTATTATTTTCACCGTTTATGCTTTTCAGGGAAATATTTTCACTATTTACGAGATGTATGATAATTTTGTGAGGCGCATGAAGGAAGCTCATCACAAACCCAACTGACTGTGGATGTTACTTCTCCCGCCAAGAATATCAACTTCAGAACTTGGTTCACGATGGCAGCGAGATTAGGAGACCAAGGTGGGGAATTGTGGTGAGTCTGAAGGAATTTGATGAAACATGGAAATCCTGTCAACGGAGACTTGTTGCAGTCGTGAAACCGCACCCACATCAGCCACAGACTTTTTTCCAGTTTTCACCGCAGTACTCACTTCACTCACTGTGGTATTCTTCTGCATCACCACAGTACTCACCACAGTACTCACCACAGTACTCGCCTCACTACTCGCCTTCACCGCCACCATCTTCATCTTCCAGCTAAGGTAAGCCTGACCTTGTTTGCGTTTCGGTGGAACAACCCCTTTTTCTGTGATAAAATGGCTGAATGTCCTGCCCCTTCCAAATCTGTCCCTGCCCCTGAGGTTAGTCACCCCACAGTTAATACGGTGATGGAACCGACTGTCACTGTGTCTGCGGGTGTTGATGCAGATAATTTGGGCATAGGTACTACTAGTTCTCTTATTGAGTCATCACCAGCCGTATCTACTGTCTCGTTCTCAGTTCCGCTCACGGTACCCTTAAGCGACCCTTTAACCTCAACCTTTACATTTCCTAGTCATCCTAGATCAAGACCCGATTCTTTACTTGACACTCCTTTGCCCCCTACTAGAATTTCGTCAGTTATAACGGTTCCTGACGTGAAACCAAAACGCAAGACCCCTAAGGGTTCCCAACTGGCTGGCTCCGATAAACAAGCTATGAGCGACTTTATTAACACTACTGCCTTTACTCGTGATGCTGTCAAGAGAGTTGGCCGATGTAGTGGTGAAAAGCCAACAGAGACCTTAAAATGGCTGCGTGACATCGATGAATGTTCACAAGACCGTACGACGATCTTATGGGAAACCTCAGAGGGTCCCCTCAGAGAATTCATTAAACCTTGCGTTAACCGCTATGAATGGGCAGACCTGAAGCAATGGGTTGCCGAGAGATTCATCTCTGCTGACTTCACTGGTCAACAACAAAGAGCTCTGCGAGAGCTTAAACAGTGTGCAGATGAACCCATTGAAGCTGCTGTTGCCCCAACTTTTTGTTTGGTATTCATTTAATCGAGTTATGTAGTTATGTTCTTTTAGTATTATCAGTCGTTCATGAATGTCTTCATTTAATCAAGTTATGTTCTTTTAGTATTTCAATCGTTCATGAATGTTTTATTTTTATTAAAGTTAGGGGCATGCGCCCCCGTGATCACAATCTGATCTTTTGGGTTATCTGTCTGTGTAAATGTTACTGATGGTTACAACACTGTGATGTAAATTATGTAATGCGAATCAAGTATGTGATATGATCCACTGAACCTTGTACTTTGGTCATCACCCCTCACCACACAGACATTTTCTACATGTCTTAATTTGCTATTTTAGACAAACTATGCTATAATTTATAGCAAAAAGAAATAGCAGGAGCATTGGGGACAACATGCTATAGTTACTTTCTTCCCATGTATGCAGCAGAAATAACAAACAAGTCAGCCATGGATGATGCTTATCCCACCGACCACAACAAAAACCCAGAGCAACACAAAATCCTTGTGCGTCTCTACGGTCGCTGCCTCAACAGCAAGGGGAAGGCAGGATACATGATGGCAAACGGACGACCTGACACGATCGAGGGAGCCATGGTGCGGACACAAGCAAGAAGCGGATGTCGCCTTTCAACAATTATGACAATGGAGCTACGTGGCCGCGAAAGCAGCGACTAAACATCCAACGCCAAAAGCGTCACTGGAGATGCAGCGTCTTCAGACTCACGTTTCCAAGCGGAAAGCGAAAATCGACCAACTAATCGCAGCAAAGCCCTCCTCCTCGTTCCAGCAGCCGAGAGGAGGTGCACAAGGAGGATCGGGAGATTTTCAAAGGGATCGAAGGTTAGAGTCACGACGCCGTGAAGATGTGTGCTACAATCGCGGTCGAAAGGGTCATTTCGCCCGAGAATGTAACGTGAACTATAACCGTAATGATAAAGCTCCAAAAAACTAATTGATCGGCGCCCTCACCTTAACCTTAATTTTTCTGGACTTTTTGCAAATTAATCGACACTGGGGCGTCGAAAAGTAGAATTAGCTCTGACTTTTATTTCAAATTTGCGAACGGCATTGATATTGCGCCGACGCCATTACGGTTACAGACTACAACCGGAGAGAAATTGACCTCGTTAGGTCGAGTCGATTTACCCATAGATAAGATAGGGGCACATTCTTTTATCATTACGAATTGGTCTCACCAATGCTCCAAGCCAATTTCAACGCATAATGAACACGGTATTATCCAGATTTATCGATAAAACCTGCTTAAGTTTATATCGACGATATCATAAAATTCATTATCTTTTCTCAAAACGAACATGAGCATTATGGACATGTCCAGGATATATTGGAATGCATTGATCAATCTGGTTTAACATTAAAACAATGCAGGGTTTTATGTGTGTGCTCGTTGTAATACCTTGCTACGTAAACCCAACATCCTCCATGTGAGTCAAACAACTACAACAGGCGCAGCAGCAACTGCAAGCCCAGCACAATGCACAGGATCCCACAGTGCTATTCCAGCATCATTTAACGCAAGATCGCATACTTATTGGGTCAAAGAAATTGACCTCTTGCAGGTCCCTGACGATCAGGAGTTGAAAGATTTAAATTTATAGTCATTTTTATTTATAATTATGCATACCAAATTTGGTTAAGATGTCGCTGATTTGAAGTTTTGTGGCTTAAATTATACATGTATTACATAGATAATGTAACATGTATATACATAGATTATATTATATATTTGTGGATATTTTGTATTATTTTCACCGTTTATGCTTTTCAGGGAAATATTTTCACTATTTACGAGATGTATGATAATTTTGTGAGGCGCATGAAGGAAGCTCATCACAGACCCAACTGACTGTGGATGTTACTTCTCCCGCCAAGAATATCAACTTCAGAACTTGGTTCACGATGGCAGCGAGATTAGGAGACCAAGGTGGGGAATTGTGGTGAGTCTGAAGGAATTTGATGAAACATGGAAATCCTGTCAACGGAGACTTGTTGCAGTCGTGAAACCGCACCCACACCAGCCACAGACTTTGTTCCAGTTTTCACTGCAGTACTCACTTCACTCACTGTGGTATTCTTCTGCATCACCACAGTACTCACCACAGTACTCGCTGATAAATCATCCACTACAAATAACTTCAGAACTTTTGAACTATTGACCATTAAGGTGAGAGCCAAGCAACCTCTTCATGTCTTCCTGATCTATCGACCTCCACCAAGTAAACGTAATCAACTCACCGTCCCAGAGTTTCTGATTGAGATGGAAGACTTTTTGCACATCAGTCCATGGTTACTTCTGTATACTTGGAGATTTTAATGTGCACTGGGAAG
>KB302742.1:0-12283 GCA_000328365.1 Capitella teleta
CGAAAGAAACGAGGAAGGAATGTCTCCATTATACTACGCATGTCAGAAGCTTGATGCAAACGTCGTGCAGCGGCTTCTAGAAAGAGGGGCTGATCCAAATGAGGAAGATGAGTGCGGATGCACTCCCCTCTTCCTCCAGAATCAACTAAAACAAGCAACTGATAAAATTGCATGTCTCTTGATTGAATACGGGGCCAATGTCAACCACACTGACAATACAGGTAAGACGCCATTACACTTCGCCTGCAGCAATCAGCTGTCGAATACTGTTAAAACACTGCTAGAACGTGGAGCAAACGTCAACCAGTTGGATGCACACCTCAAGTGTCCTTTATACAATTCGCGTATAGCCTTTGACATGTACGACTATTTTGATGTCGATGCCGTCCAAAGAAAACTGCTCACAACTCAATGTGCCACCATAGTTGAAAGTCTCCTTCGTCACGGAGCAGATCCATGGGCTCCAGTTGGAATACCAGGCAGTGTTAGCGTCCCGTGTTGTGTTTGGTTTTTTAACGAAATGGACGTAGAAGGGCTAGAGAAGATCATGGAGGTTATGGCAACCCACATCGCTGACCTTTATACGAAGCGAGATTCTAATGGACAAAACTTTCTGCTCTTGTGGTTGCAGATATGGGATGATCAGCTGATTGAAATTTCTGAAATAAGGAAAACACATTTCACAAAAAAGTTCATGTTTCTCCATCGAAGATGCCATCATGATTCGTGCAACAGTCTGGGACGCCATGCTCTTTATACGTGGAACATTCGATCGGATGAGATTGCAGATTTTAGTCGCCTGAATTTCCAGCTCTGCGAAGCTAAACCTTTGATAAATACACGAGATATATTTGGGATAACTCCTTCTCATCTACGCATTAAATTGTTAAGCCTAAGTACACAATCGCAGTATAACCGTGACAGTGATTTGAAGATGTACGAACGTTTTGCTTCATTGATGGACCTTTACCTAGAACGAGGAATGGAAACCACGCTAACTGATCAGCATAGAGCCTCTGTTATTCATTATGCAGCGCAGATACCATCTCCAAATCTGCTGAGGATTTTGCTCAACAGCCCTGGAGAAGATGGTGTGAACCAAGTGGATGTCCAAGGATCATCACCACTACATTACGCAGCATTTGCCAACTGCTTCCAAGGAATTAATGTTTTACTCGAAAGAGGGTGCAACAAAGGCATACGTGATTGTGCAGGCAGAACTGCGGCGAATTTGGCAAAACTACTCGGTTTTGCGGATGCTGCACGACTGATAGGAGGGAACGATGACCACCAGAGTGCACCTCTTTTCTCATATCCAATGAAAGGGAAGAAGCTAGTCGGCTATGGTATAGGAGATCTATACAAGAATCTGCTGTCGAATTTAGATAAATATATTATCGGTGATGGCAGTTCTATTGATGCAAACTTCTCTGAAGAAACAAAGCTGTGCTCAGCTTTGCTGGCTTCTCCAGTTCTTGGTTGTCTGGAATATCAAGAGAGTTGCTTCAAAGAAGAAACGCAAAAAGTGAAGCGTGAAGTGGCATCTTTGATTGAAGAACTGAGTGCTCGTTACAACCAAGAATTTCCACAATTTGCGTTTGAGCCTCAAATCCGTGGAAGCATGGCTGAAGGAACAAAATCTGGACCCCCGGATGAGTTTGATTTCATGCTCATCATGAATGGTATTTCAAGGCACTGTGTGCGCGAGAAGATGCAGATGACAAAAAGGAAAACATTTTGTGTTGCTCTGTCTGTTGACGAAGCATCGCTGACGCCCGGGGATGAAATTCGTCATCTGATGAACAAAGACCGACTCTTCCTACCTTCTTCTCTACGCAAACATATGCTTGACACGTTAAACTCTATTTTAATGAAGCCTGAAACATGGCAGAATTCATGCCTGCACTTTCTTTGCTTCATGGAGACCAAAGTTGGGTTGAATCTGTTGGTTGTTTACAATGGACCTTTGTTCAAGGCTCTCCACATTTCAGTCGACCTGGTGCCTTGCGTCCCACTCAATCCATCTTCGTTTGTGTTCAATTGTGAATGGCCACATCAGGTGGACTTCTCCTCATGCCGTCTCTATGCCGTGTGCAGAATGGTCAATAGTGTTTGTGATGTTCCCTTCAGCATTTTCGAAGTAACCTTTTCTGACTATGAATCTGTGTTGATGGAAATGATTCCCAAAACAGCTAAAGAGGCCTATGTTATCGCAAAAGCAATTTGTCGCTACCATAGGCATTGTCCGCAATATAACAAGTATTTGAAACGTCGGCTTAGCCTTCCATCCTCATACGAACTGAAATATTTCCTCATGTATGCCTATATGGCAAAGCTCTGCCAACCAAATGTAAGCATAGATAACATATCGAGGCACACATGGTTCAACGATATCATTTCGGTCTCACTTGAACACGAGGATAAGTATTTACTTAGTTTCCCTGAAAATCACATTTTCAATGTTCAATAATAGCCAGGATTGATACATTTTTTTAGGTGTTTGTTGAGTATGCTATCCTAAAAGTGTGATTGCTTCTAGTATTTCTGTATTTGTGTACTTTCAAATGGTGGCACATTTTAATCAGCACGGTAATATCAAATTGCATGCCTGTAAAAATTATGAATAAAGTAATGCAATATCAGCTATTGCTTCTTAACGTCTACCTTCGTGTCATTCCGTTCATAACTAAATTACAAGTGTCTATCATGAATTGACCTTGCATTTGCATTAGACCCCCTTTGCATACTACGAAAGATTTCCACATGAATACCAAACGCAGTGTGCGATATTGAGGAACATCAAAAATATTAGTTTGGTTAATGATACAAAAAAAAAAAAGAAGATTGCCGGTGTAGTTGAGACAATTAAGCACACGGAATTAAGGGGCAATTAACGCTCAACGTGCCATCTCCGTTTCTATTGTCATCACTCATTCACTCAATCATGCTTTGACCGGGGTCGTTGAGGATACCTAAGGATACCTAATTTGACCTCCACCCTTACTCCTCTCTGTTCGCAACGGGCCTTGTTTATCATCTCCAGGCTGTGCATGTCATTCAGAGTATTCACAACAGAGTATTTGTGTTTAGCTTGCCCGGCAGATCGAATTTTGAATTTGATGAATTCATTGGTAATAGATGTAAGATAAATATTTGCTCTACTTTCGCTTTAACCAATTGTGGAGCTAATCTTTCAAACTTAATCTCCCATGTGCGTCACTTGGCAAGTTGGTCACGACATAGTTTAGGGCCAAATCTGCGACACCTTAAGACAAGTTTACCGACTAATTTACTGACTTCAACTGACGTGCTCGACTGCCGAAAAGACGGAATTGATTTTAGTGAACGCTTTTTGAATATTGATGTACAGTTTTTGATTGATGAAATACGTGTCAATTAATTAGTTTATGTGTACAGTTTACAGTTGTTGAAAATATATTTGTAAATTTATGATCACTTAACGAATTTCATTCGTATGCTTACGTAATGTTTTTGCTTGCTATATACATATATATTTCATTATTGTTATCATTTAATTGTTCATTTTGTTACTTTAAAAACTGACATCTTTTTATACGAATAAACTGATAATTATTATATCATTATTTCCACGATCAATCTTGCTTGTATTGCCAACAATTCACCAGTATCACATTGATCGCATCACCCTATTGCTATGACATATGTTATAAGGAGGCATATGAAAAATCGCTAGCAGCCAGCTTTCGAGTGACATGAATCCGTTTAAGCACTTAATTGTAACTTAGCAGATGAGGTCACCAGAAATCTATCATCAAATATTCTCGTTATTCACTGAATCAGAGTCTACCTCATAATAGCTGAGACTACATTTGCTACAAAGCAAATCTGTGATCAAATTATTTGACCAAATTTAGCTCAACTTTCGGTCTCATGAGAGCAACAGAGAGTGACCAGAATGTGATATTTTCAGTCGTGACAGAGCAGCTCAGGGTGCGTTAAGTTGTGCATTTGTAAACGGACGAGAAAAAACAGGAATATTTACAAAAGTTACAGCTCTGCAGGTTCGCCATAATGAATACCTTCAGTGCCTGCTTGCATATTGAAACAAGAAGGTGAGTTTGAAATGATTTACATTATCGATAGGAAGTATTTTCATGCGTAAAAGCAACTTTTTAATTGTTGATTTTATTTATCAATTAAAATTCATGCCTGTTATGAAAATGCACATGCAATAGCATAGCAAGACAGACGAAGCCTATGTAAACCTGCAAAATCCATCCGTTTCCGAGCAAGAGGTGTTCAGATCTGCGGCATTCTGACGATTTGGGTGCGGAATCATCCCACAAATGTGACAGAATATCCGTTTGCATATATGCAAACGGATATATGCAATACTACTATTCGGTAGAATAAGCTCCACACATTTTGGGTAAAGGTGCAGGAAAGATTTTTCCATAAGAAAACTGTTTATGGTAGACCTTAATACATGTATAAGCTTTTAAAGGTTTATGTGAAACTATAATTCTTACCGCAGGTAGTCTTGTTGTTGCAATAATTGATACACTTGAGCAAATTTCAGAGTTTTGCTTTTTTAGCCCACTTTTGTTTAGTCAGTAGACATTCACTGCTTTGAGTTTAGTCCAAATCTGCTCGCTCACTGGTAATATCCCCCTGTGGGTCAGTCATCCATTATGGAACCAAGTATTTCAGCTTTGGTTACATCTTGCCGAATTGACATCAACACTGCTCGGTTAATAACTTTGATGGTTTTGCCCATTTCCAGAATCGCGACCCCGGTAAAGAGGAAGCCTCTTACAGCCTCCCTGTTTGAGATGAGGGAAGCTGGGGAAATGGTGGATGTTCACCTGGAGTTTGACGGCCTCCGCGTTCCATGCCATAAGGTCATATTAGCGGGATCCTGTGAATACTTCGAGCGAATGTTTCTGTCGAACATGAGAGAGAGTACCGCTAAAGAGGTTTCCATTAAAGGCATCAGCTCTACCATAGGACTCCTCGTTGTTGACTACTTGTATTTCAGAACTGTGGATATCACTGGGGATAATGCGCAAGGACTTCTAGAAGCCAGCAGCATGCTCCTCTTGGACGAACTCAAAAATATAGTTGAGGAGTTCCTCGTTCGCCGAATTGAAGCACAGAGCTGTGTGTCACTTCTCAATCTTGCTCGTCTGTTCGAACTCAAAGCTCTGATTGAAGCTTTGCTTAAGTTTTTAACTGATAACCTGGACAAAGCTTTTGATGAAATTGAGATGAAAGAACTTCAAGAAGAGGATCTTGTACATGTACTGAAAAACCACGCATCTCAGAGGGTCTGTTTCTGTGCGTTGCAGAAGTGGGTGAGATGTACTGGAGGTGATGCAGACCAGTTCATGGCATTGCTACAGCATGTTGATTTGTCGCGGTGCAGCAAGCAGTTTATCCAGGACATTGTAAAGCATGAAGAGATGATGAACTCGCCTCGGGGATCTCAAATTATCAAAATGGCCATGCATAGTACATCGTTGATAGCCGGCGATTACCACAAAAACATCTGGGTTGCACGTCCTAACGTAGAGAAATATTGGAAACGCATCCAGAGCCCTCTCATTGCAACTCATTTTTACAGCGAGTGTATTTGTCCCGAAGGACTTATCTGCTCCGGCGGGTGGTTCGATGGCAACCCGAAAGACGAGTGTGTTTTATATTGTACCCGGGAGATGGAATGGAGCACATTACCTCCAATGACAAATGCTCGGTATGCCCACTCCTCAATTTATTACAAGGATCTATTATGTCTCATCGGTGGAAGAATCTTGAGTGGTCAACCCACGGATTCAGTCGAAGCATTAGACAATAGGACAATGGAATGGCGTCCGCTTGCTTCGCTTCCCGTTCGCGTGTATCTTTGCATTGTGGTGTGCGTTTCCAACCGATTGTTTGTACTCGGTGGAGCAGAATCCAAACAAGTAAGCTCAAGAAATGTTTACGAGTACTGTGCCTCGCCAGAAATGTGGCAGCGTCGTGCTCCGATGCCTGAGGATTGCCATGGCGCAAGTGGTATTGAATTGAGAGACAAAATATTTGTGGTTGGAGGCATTCGGAAGTCGTGTCTGATGTACGACCCTCGTGATGATTGCTGGTCTATGCTACAGCGACCCCAAGCATTGCATTTTTTAGGTGCAATACTTAGTGTGGTCAGTAGTAATCACGATGAGGTTGTCCTGATTGGAGGACAGGGCTGTGTGGAGGTTGAAGCGTTTTGTCCCGATACTGACCGCTGGTCAAAGTGGGATTGGAAGTTGCCTTTTCCAGGATGTCTCAGCTTTTTAACTAAAGTTCAATAATCCATTGTTCACCATTTCCTTGATTCTATGTTAATTTTATTTCCATTTCCGGTGTCACGATGCGCGCTCATGGTTATACTTTACATATGCATGTTGAATATTTGCGCATATTTTTTTACTCTTGCACCAACTTTATCTTACATGCGGTATGTTTTAAATGTATACCTGTGATTTTATTCTTCACCCTGTGCATGTCAACTATATTAACGTATTGTTTCTGTGATAATATTCATTTTATTGAGTGGGAGATTTGATATATTCTTGTCTTAAAAAAAAATATATGCATATCGAATAAATGAAATTTGCGATGAAATAAAACTAAAAAATAATAATTTATACATAACTATATACAATTGATATCCTTTCCTTCATAAGGCCAATTAACAACAACTTCTTGTCATTTTGATAAATTATTAAATTATTTGTTATGAAATATGAATCAAAGTCAAAATTGAGCTGAGAGTTTCAATTGTTATCAAGATGTACTGACATCATAAATTTTACGACTCAGACTCGATACTCTATCATACTCGACTTCGGAATAAAGACACATTAGATTATTAAAAAAAAATAAGCAGCCATATTGTGCGAGTAATTCTTCCATTCCATGTCAGTGCAATATTCGCACAATGAAATCGACTTCTAAGCATATGAAGGTTCTGCAATTTTATTCAGTGAATTAGTGAGAGAGGCAAATATCCGATTGAATGGAAAATCATAACGTTCCTACATCGGAATCATACAATTCTATCCGAATCCTTTAACGTTCACGTTACATCATTATTTTAATTGCATGAAATTGACACCACCGATGTCAATTAATTTCATGCTGCATTCGTTTTCAGTGTACAATCTTACACATAAATATCTGCTCATTGTTATGATTGTAAGTCTTAACAAATTGGTTGTCGTGTCTCTGTTAATTGGTCTACACCTTCCATGGAATTGGCCTCATTCGCGTTCAAAATTTCTACAGCAACCAAAAACATCGTGAAAAACATTTCAGGCAACCAAGGAAAAATCATCCGCGTGTGCTTCGACAATTGTGACCGGAGTACTCGCCGATCACAGCCACCATAGATACCCCACAATAGTATCCAGCAGAGATCTGTTTTGATAATGCGTGGCGATAAATACTGACTATACGCCAACGGATGCTGAAATTGTACGTACTTATTAAAGGGATGGGGAACTAAATTTTAAGTGATGTTCTATTGACTCATAGCACCAATTGATAGCATTCCGTGCCAAAAACACCCTGCCTGGATGCAAGCGTAAGGAAATAATGCATTCCGAATATCGGGGTTAGCATTGCGCCTATGGGAGAATGGCTTCCATTGCGAAGTATAGGAGGCAAACGTCAGCTGATGGCTTGGTTTGGCTGATGGCTGATTGGTCCCGCCCCCCTCGTGAAGCTATCGATTTCAGCCAATCAGAGCAGAGCATCTTCGCCATAAAAGGACATCTTTGTTGTTTACGAAACGAAAGCGCATGCGTGGTGCACTCTGGCTGACCTTTTTACTGTTTCAGGATGAGAAACATGGTAGGTGTCCTAGAAAATCGCTTGTTAAAATAAGAAAAATAGCGAAAACTATTTTTTTTTCGCGCCTGACTGGTGGCAAAATGATTATTCTATCTATTTCCGAAAAGAAAATAAAAAAATATCCAAGGGTTTAGTCGCAGGACACGCTGATATGACGAGGCCCATTGTAACAGATGGGGAACTCGGTGTTTCATCACAGCTGCTGACGTCACGCCTAGTTAGCAATATATCGCCCGCGAAATCGTTAGGGATGATATTCCTTGTGTGGGTCAGGCATAGGAATCATTTTTGGTGCATCAAATAACGACTCAAAGTCAATTTTTAACCAGTTCTCCCTCCCTTTAACGCAACGGATAAACAGTATTGTGGTACAATTTATTTCAGTATTTTTGGAGGCCACTCGCTTCTCTTTCTGTTTCGTCTTTTGATCTCTTTCTTTTTATCAAAAAGATAGCTAACATGGTCACCATGACAACAAAGACCATCGTTGTCACAAACGCGATGGAGTTTTTTGGTGCATCAAATAACGACTCAAAGTCAATTTTTAACCAGTTCTCCCTCCCTTTAACGCAACGGATAAACAGTATTGTGGTACAATTTATTTCAGTATTTTTGGAGGCCACTCGCTTCTCTTTCTGTTTCGTCTTTTGATCTCTTTCTTTTTATCAAAAAGATAGCTAACATGGTCACCATGACAACAAAGACCATCGTTGTCACAAACGCGATGGAGTTTCTTTTGAATGACGTCATCGTATCATTAAAGGCGTCCACTTCGACGCGGTTGCTCTCATCGTTAGAATCTGCAGCAATAGAACCAATATCAATTGACATTTATAATAGCAGTAACGCAATTGAATATTGTTCTTGTTCGATTGTCCAATTTGTTATTCGGGAAATAAATCCTGTGCTCGGTTTCACGAAAAGAGTATTTACTTGGTCATCCTGCATTATACAGCAAAGCGAGGCGCCCGATCCTTCCCATGCTATAAGAACAGCCAACCACCCATTCGAATGTTTGGCTGGCTGGCTGGTTGCAACATCCCATCGCGCATGCTGTGCGCTTCTCCTTGCACTGTGCAACCGAGGCCTGCCCACTAGCAGATGTGAATCGTCCACCACGATCACGTGATGTAGATACGCTAACGGGTCATTTAATCAGTAGCCCGTTTGCCTGAATTAGCTCTCGAATGCTTCCAATTATTTACATTTATGCTTTTGGGCGTCTTGTGTTTCCAGATTCCAGAACGATGACAACAAAAATCAAACTTTCCATTACATTTTGTGCTTCCTTGTGTATCTAGAGGTAGATTCACACGTACATGTTTTTTCGTGAGCTCCATCAATTACAAGATAGACAGTGTAACCTGAGGCTTCTCCAATGAATGAATGAAAAAGATAAGCAACTCATGAATGTATTCACCTCTCAGTGCTTGTGGTGTGACCCCTGGGGGTCCCCTTTGACCTTTGATTCCCCTGGACCCAGGGGTTCCTGGGGGCCCCTTGATCCCTCGGAGGCCTTCCTGCCCTGGTTCCCCCTTATGCAGCACCGTCTCTGTTGCTCTTGATCTCCTCCTGATGGCGTCGTTCAGGCGAGTAATGACCTCGTGGCTGAAGCCATATTGACCGATCACGTGATGTAGATACGCTAACGGGTCATTTAAAACTGAAAAAGCAATTATTATATCTCCAGGATGCTTGTTATTACTTATATTGTGAATTTGAGGGGAATTTTACAAATGCAACATACCTGTACATTATACAAGCAGAAGATATGATTAATATCTTACCTAAAGCAGCACACCATTGGAGCCACAGACCAAGCACCAACCCTTGCAATAAAATCCTCATGTTGAATGCCAATTATCTGGTGTTAACTGTGCGCGTTATGCTGTTGTCCTTTTTTAGATATTTGTCTCCGGGCAAATTTGGCATCCGAAACATTTAAACGTTGTTAGGATATCAGTCTGAAGCTTTTACAGATTCAAATTGAGTAAACGAAATTGCTATGCGTCATTGAGGTCACAAATACACTAAAAATAATTACTTTGTTGTGAATATTAGTGTCATTGCTAAATCTTTCAGAAGTATTAATTGAAAGGGATAAATAAACAATCAGAAACATTTAATTGAAAATGATAATCAAATATTATTACCAGATTTATCAATATCATAATAAATATCATAATCTACTCGTTAGCTATGAGATTTTTAAAGGCTGCCGACTGCTTTGTAGGGTGGGGATGTTTTTATGCTTTGTAAGCAACTGTGCCTAACTCTCTTTTAAGTAACCAAACGGAGAAATATGCTTATAGAATTTTTTGACTTAGAGCTCTAGATCGAAAATATGTCTCGGGGACACAGAAAACACTTCGACACAGGGATAAATTCCAGAAAGAGACGCTCGAGGGACAGATGTTTATGCTAATAGTAAAGTATAGGAGAATCGTCGGGACTTCGAAAACACTTCGACACAGAGAGACGTACGTTCGAGTGACGGATGTTCGACACATCGAGGTTTTACTGTATATACATTGTATTTCATTTTAATAATTCATTTATTACTCATAATTGATTCAAATAAAACCGCTGGTACTATAATTTCTCTCACTTAGGTTGTTTCCAATTATGTAATATTTATTTTGCTTATGTAATCTTAATATCTGATCTGACCCTCACCCTCCCCCTTCTGGATGCCACACCCTGATATGTTACATAAAACTTCGCAATATGTGATTGAATAGTTATTCCGAATTTAGTGAACTGGTTGAGCCGCCTCACTCACATTATGTTAATGCTTATTATTATTATTATTACCCCTCACGTTGGTTTTTGTCTGTCTCTCATCTGCTGTCTGATCTAAATATAAAGGGCTAATCGATCGATCAACAGCTGTGTGATTTGCACGCCGTAACATACATTGTAGTTCATAGAATCGGCCACTGAGAGGCAAGTCACATCTCCACCAAAGAGAGATATCTGCGAAGATGGCTGCGGAGAAAAAGGAGGAGGGAATTTACGATACTTTCACGGAGAGCAAAGACGGCGCAGATGGTCAGTGGAATTTATTCTAGGTTCTGAGGTCGGCCGCCTTTTTAGGTAGTAATATCGCTGGCTCACTCTGATTGGGCATTGTAATGGGGCCTTTCCTTAAATAGTTATTTGATTATTTAATATCAAAAGCTCAAAAGGAGGTCGAAAAAGGGCAATTATTGTAAGTGGTGCAAAACTAAACAAAATAGATCAAGTAAAAAAAACAATAATTATGTTTTATCACACAGTAATATTATAATGAGGTACATCCCATTTTATCGATTATTTAGATTCAGCATGTTGAAGTTATAAAATAACATGGACTTTTGGGATTTTCCCGTCTGAATAAAAAAAAGTTAATCTGTTATTCGATTAAGTATAATGTATTACTAATTATGGAGCATAACGTAAGTAACCCTGGTTTCGGGTTTCTGCTCTGGCGCAAATATGACGCAATCGAGTGTTGGCCCAGAAGCATAAGTGCAAAACAGACATGACCTAAAGAAATTGTACATCAGAATTAGCTTAATTTGACGTGCATATTTCATTGTATGATTATACATTTATAACGATTTAGTGGAATTGTAGTCCTGATCCACAGGTGTTGGTCTTATCGATTGGGTGTTTTTCCCCAACCTCAATTACATTACTGAGAATATTACTGAGAATCAATGCATTTTGAATTGGCTCGATGAATGTCAGAAAACGGATTTTTACGATTCAATCGTGATATGATTATTATGTATTATTGTATGCGTCTCCCTAATGATTATGCAAGTGAAGGTATATCATATGTTCATGGAGGTCTGGAATGATTCATATATAGGTATATTACAGCATTCTTACTTATCCATGATCCTGGTATCGAGGTATATATATGGATGTATTTAAATATATTGTAGCAAAACTAAGAATATCCGTTCATAAAAACCATCAATGTTGAAAGTCCTGGAGGAACGTATAGTTATTGGCGGTGTAAATGTTGTTATACCCAAATTCACAATACTTGACATAGATAATTATTCTGAAATTTGAATGTTGATGAATTTTGCTTTGCGTAAATGTGAAAACCCAATGATATTATGACATATTGCTTCTTCATAATATTGGGAAAATCGCCATTGTTCAATGTATTGGCTTATTTGTAATCCATATGCTACATGCAAGCTATTGATTAGAGTACGACCTTCATCGGTTCAATGGGTGCCTCCATAATATTATACGGGTGATAAATGAAAACGCATAGAAGAAGCCTCTTACATGGCAGCTCGTTAACACAAAGGCGTCTTGGTACACGTGACTCATTGCGTTTAGTTGGTTATTAAATGCATCATTTGGATGGTTTGGGTGATGGGGGTATGTGCAAGTAACACACACAGAAAAATGC